>JANHZU010008051.1:207767-221284 GCA_032468055.1 Acrochordus granulatus
GAAGGAAGGAAGGAAGGAAGGAAGGAAGGAAGGAAGGAAGGAAGGAAGGAAGGAAGGAAGGAAGGAAGGAGCAAGCACCTCAGGGCCTATTCCTTCTCACGCCAGACTACTGATCATGGCATAGTATATTTAAGTTGCCGGAAGGCAAATTGTAATTGAATGCTAAAAAGAAATGCTCACAGCATGAGTGCTTTGGCAATTTGTAAAGTCACCTTGCAGAATTAATAACAAAACGCTCAGGTGCATTTGGGGCGAGGGGTACAACGCTCCGAAGTGTTGGGACAACTACCAGCAAAGGTTTTAAAAAATGATGACACCTCACATATGCGTTTTGCAAGCCGCCAGAAATGCCTCTTTGCCGCTCATTTGTGTACACGTTTGAATGTGGATGTGTGTGGATGTGAAAAATAATTGATTTTGGACTTTGGTTTCTTCTGCACAATATCAGGTCTCTTCTGGCTGGAAACCAAGATGGGGTGAAATGTATCTGTGGAAGATATTTTACTTCACATTGTGCTGTATTGTATTTCATAGGACTCTGCAGAGGGAAAAAAGAGGGGTTTTTTTGAGCGGGGGAGCATTATGCAAAGATGGAAAATTTGATCTTCTATAAACAATACAGAAAAAGTTTTATAGGCTAGACCTATATGAAGCCCACAAATGATTTCATGATGTATGTTTGAGAATGAAATGAAGGCCCAATAAATGCGACTGTTATACACAGGTTTAGCCAAACCATGGACATAGCAATGGCATCTTTGTGTCACAACACCTGACATCCTGTTTTAAACATGGAGCTTCTCTCTTTTTGATCTAGATTAGGGTTTCTCAAATTTGGCAACTTAACAGCGTGGACTTCAACTCCCAGAATGCTGATTGGGGGATTCTGGAAGTTGAAGTCCACACATTTTAAAGTTGCCAAGTTTGAAAAGCCTTGCTCTAGAGTTTTTCTCTGTAAACTTGATGGAAAGAAATTTAACTTCTGTTTCTTTGCAAACAAAGCAAGTCATTTATTTTCCAGGATAAGGGGAGGCAGAAGGGTTCTTGGTGTTGAACCTTCCATTTTTTTGCTGCTGGCACAAAACCACATTTGTCAAAACTCTGTTACTCATCTTGGTAAAATGGATTTCTGTGAAGGAAAAAGGAAAAATAAATGGCCAGATCTTGCTAAGTCAATAGAAAAGGCGTCAGATGTGTTTAGACGTGTATGTGCTGTCATGTTTACACCTAATTTCATCATGAGTTCCTTTGCCATGTATGCATTTAGCTGACAGACACACTGCATGAAATACAATGCTGCTGCTGCTAATAATAGTAATTAACAAAGCCACCATCAGTCAATTGCAAAAGGTAGTGTTCCTAGGAAGAGCTTACATTCTGTGACAATTCCTGTAACACCATCAAAGAACAGCATCTGCCCATCCCAGGTCCTTGGGAAGGACTCGATAGGTGGACAAAAATGCCAAATCCAGTCTAAACATCTGGCTGACTGAGCGACGAACCGTAATTAAAATAAAATGGATAATAAAAGAAAAGTAGCTGCGCTTATTAGTGGGACCCGTATCTGAAGTGATCCTATCTTTGAAGAATAAAAGGGAGAAACAGGTTGTGTTATTTCTGTGCATGTAGAAAGAATAAGCAGATATGATGGAAGTGGTCCAAATTTATCTGTTTGGTAAATTTATTTCCTCCTCTTTGGGGGTTGTGAGAGGACGTATTACGCAGTGGAGCACATCGGGCACCGATGAGGTTTATGATTTCTGACCGAATGGGCTTGTTAGCAAATTACAGCAAGGAAAGAGTCTGTCTTTCTTTCTGCATCGTATTTCTTTTTCATGGAAGGCCTCTGATCACCTCAACCTGTTCTGGTTGATGATTCTGTACGAACTCGTGAATCTGGCTTTCTTCGGATTGGTGCTTTCCAGATGGGTGTGAGATTAAAGTTTTCAAGTTTTCCAGCCAACTGGCTGAGAATTTTGGAAGATCCACATCGGGAGGGCATCAGGGTAAGGAAGGCTGCAGTAACCTGACAGAAAAGAGAGGTGGGATTCACACAGTGTGCTAGGTTGAGGGCTTATCCGACTATGATAGGGTTTTGTGAATTTGGATAACTTCCAGATGTGTGGATTTCAAATCCCAGGATTCTCAGCAATGGCCATGCTGGCTGGGAAACTGACCTGCGTGCTCTGGGAATTGCCTCATTTGGGAGCACTGAAATATACTTACTCAACCCCAGTGGCTTTGTTAACCATTAGTTATGTTGTATTTGACATGTCTGGTGGAGAAAATCAGCCAAACATATGTTATTTGTGCAAGTGATGAGTTGCCCAACGTTCTAAGGAGGAGTCGGCAGATGCCATATACATTTCTCTTTCTTTTATAGTTATATTCCAGATTGAGATTTATAATTAGTGCTAGGATTAAACATTTTGAGAGTTTGGTGGTGCAACGACATGCTTAAACATGGCCTTTGGACTGATGTTGGGGAACCCCAGTCAGTCTGCAGAATAGGCTACAGTACTAGGATTGAAAAATCAAAAGGAAAGATGGCTGTAATGTAACTTGGAGAATGAAGTCCACTATCCAATGTCCTTTAAGAGCTCTATGGGATCAGTAGGTGGGCTGCTGCCCTGGGGATGGAGAGTGAAAGGCAGCTCCCAGAAGTACTCATTGATCTGTGTGATCCTGATCTGAAAACCATTGTAACAGTTCAGCTCCTTTATCAAAGGTAAAGCAAAAATTATGCAGTGAATTGACACTTGTCATTCTAGAACATTAAAAGGCACGTTAACCCAGGTTTTCAGGAAGGCATTGTTTACTGATGTATCCATGAGTTCAAGATAGTTTGAAAGTAAAGCTCCTGTTGACTCAGCAGGGTGGATCCCTGAGCATTCAGAACACCTGGTTGAAGTTTACTAAAAGGGGGTATTTCCTCCCTCAATGACAGTAAGACAGCGATGTCATGGTTACATTTCTCAATGATGGTTTGGACTCAGAATGAGGAGAGCAGGGTGTAAAAAATATCAACGTCCACATTGGCTCACGAATCTCATGGATTGAATTAACACGGATTGCCAAGCAAGATCTTTGGGTGGGAGAAAAGCCAATGCGCTTGGAATTTTGAGAGCACGGCTCCATGCATGCGCACATTGATCAGAGAGGAAGAATACAATCTGGAATTCCCTTTGTCTATTGCTGATGGAGGAAGAGCAAATGAGGCATTTCTAAGCAAAAAATATGCAGCCAAACCTGTCCGTGGCTTTTGTAGTGTGAGGATGCTAGTGGGCCTTAGGTGAGATCTGGAGAAGACATTAGTGTAAATTAGGCCAACATAGACACTAGACCGACTTTGTTTTTTTTTTAAAGTAATTTTGAAAAATATCAAGGCCACCAGGTTTCAAGTGCTTGTTTTCAGCAGAACCTGGTTAAGTTGTGGCAGAAAGCTTCAGACAACATACGGAGCCAAAAGCAAGCAGCCCATGTAAGAATGATGCCTCTGGATGTTTGGGGATGCTCTCAGCCTCCCTCACAGGGTTGTCAGAAGACTCAAAGTAATCTTGCCTTTGGATTTTTATTTCTGAACCCAATGTTGGTGCAAGGTTTTTAATATTTTTATATGTATGATTTTCATTGTGAGCTGCCCGGAGGGGCTTTGCAGAGCGAGATGGGCGGCATATAAATTCGATATAGGCGTTGAAGTTATGCCGTCATGGAACCTGGAGCAGAAAAGTTGCCTCCGAGCACCAGGGAAGTAATTCTTTCTCCTTCCTCACGGAAGATGTCCTTTCCTCTCCCTCCCTCTCTCTTTTTCTGAAACAAAGCCTTAAGCAGGCTGCGGGCAATTTGTAGCGGTGCTGGCAGGTCGCTTTGGAGGAGAGAAAGGGTTAACAGGCTGCGAGCAGGGACCAGAAACGGTCCCAAGGACCAGGCTCAGGGCCTTAGAAAATCGATGCAGAGTACATTGCTGATGCAAACCCTTTTGACAAAAGAGCACTTAAAGTTTATTTTCACTTTTGTTTCAACAGTTCACGACCGGGGAGACCCCCCAAGCGCTCTCTGGGGGTTGCGATACAAGAGAACACGCGCCTGCTTCCCCACGGAGTGCCGGGCCTCTTATCACCAGGGCTTATCTCTCCAACAGGTAATAAAATCCTTTGGATGATGCGCTCCCTCGCTTCGTACTGTGCACCGGTTGAAATAAACTAATATTGATCTAACTGCCTTGTCCTTCAGGGCTTTTTCAAGCTTTACCAGAGGTTACATTATTGGATTTCTTGAGCATTCATGAAACCTCTCCCCAGCCCCTCACCCCACGTGGCGTTGCTGAGCTGACTAAAACCTAATGGATTTGCAATTTAGTTCTTCATTAATCGTAATTTCCTTAAAGGGAAAGTGCCATTAGATGCTTGGTTATATGATATGGAGAGAAGGTGATCTCAGAGCCTGGAAGATTGCAAGGATGTTCTTTCAGAAGTGGGGCTACCAGGGAAGAAATTTTCTCTCTCTCGCTTCTCTTTGTTTTCTTCCAATTCAGAAGCTATCGTAGGAACCGAGGAACAGGAGGTGAAGGGCAGCTCCATAGTTGTGGGAAGCATCAGTGGCGTTGGGCCTCAGGAGTGCAAAGGGGTAAGAGTGTAAAAAGCTGGGCAGGCTAGATTGCCAGGGGTCTTCCATCTTTGGTGGGCCTCTTCTTCGATCACAGAACGGGGAGCTTGAGGTAGTCTGTGGCATGGAGGCGTTCAGCAGGGCTGATCCGTTGAACATTGATGCTTCAGGGCAGAATGGAGAGGATTCTGACGCTTCCAACTGCATGTACAAATTAAATGTTCAATTTAAGCCTTCTTGGCAGTGGGGCAGTGCCTTCTGCTATGCACGAATGCTCCCTTGGAAGTACAAGACTGGCCACCGGACGCTCCGTTTTCTCCTCTAGTACCTGGCTACCATCTTTCAGAGCATCGACTGCCTGAGGTGGTTGCCTTAGTCATTCTCATGGAGGACCAAGACCATAAGTCACAAGGTGGGCCTCTTGCAATACAACTCTTCTGTTACTTTGGTGCATGGTGGTTGGGGCAGATCCCGGTATCGGACCCATGCCTTGAAATGTCACCAGGCACCTCAGTTTCTCTTTCAGAGTGGATTCAGTCAGTGCCTCTGACTGGCAAATTGTCCCAAAGATCACAAAAGCGGTGACTTGTGGACCCAAATAGCACTGCTGGGAGAGGCAAAACCAGCAACGTGCAACTCAGTTGCGCGTGGCCGTAAAATTTCTTCCGCGTCTCGTCAGCTTAATACCTTTGTAGGATGTGGCTTAAAGTTTGGACTCAAGGCAGCAGACATAAGTAAGCCTTCCTCCCTACAACTTCAGTTTTCCCTACAACAACGTCCCTGTGAAATGGGTTGGGCTGCGATAGAGTGACTCGCCCAAGGTCATTTAGGCAACTTCCATCCCGAAGAGAGTCGCATTCGAATCCAGCGTCTTAACGACAACATCAAATGTCACTTTTTTCTCCATGGAGGGAATGCTGTTCAGCCTGTGGTTTTCTTTACCTCCGTGTGACTCAAGAAAAAGGGCACTTGGTGAATAGAGGTAGTCCTCGATTTATGACCCCTATTGGGACCAGAATTTCCATTGCCAAACGAGACGGTTATTCAGTTATTCAATTGCGACCAATTCTTTGACAATTTTTGCCACGGTTGTTGGGCAAATCATTACACTTGTTAAGCGAATCACGCGGTCATTAAACACATCCGGCTTCTTTGCTTGTTAGAACCTGGCTGTGAAAGATGCAAGTGGAAATCCCATGGCGCCAGGACAACCATCGTAAATATGTGCCGGGCGCCAAGTGCTGTACCTGGATTTTGATCGGAGGAGCGTGAAAACTGGAAGCGCGAGGAGTAGCTGCGAGTCCCTTTTTTCACTGTCGTTGTAACGTTGCCCGCAAAACGCAGGGCGGCAAGCCGGCGACCTGTACGAACCGTATCGTGAATCTTCCCGAACGAAGCCATCGAAATGAGAGCGAGACAGAGCAAGGGAGGAGGAGAGGGCGGCAGCGCCTGCTTCGAACTCTTCCGTGCCCGGCTGTCTGCTCTCCGAGGCAGACGAGGGCGCTGGGAAGTGGCGATAACGTACGGCGGCTGGTTGTGCATCATGCTTCACGGCAACTCAGATCACATCTTGAGGTGTCCGCCCGCCCCGTATTTCAAGGTGCAGCTGAAACACGTTTTTTTTTGCCACTCTGCCACAACCCTCGGAATGCCAAAATAAATCACCACGGAGGATTCGTTCTGCGGGACGGCAGCCCGAGCCACGAGCCATCGCCTGACATTCAGCCCTTCTGCCGAGGCAGCTTTTCCTGGGCGTGCAGATGCAAGGGCAAGAAGAAGGATGCGCGTCCCGTTTCCACGCTGCCTTCCTCTCCAAAGGCTCCACTGTGGGGATCTTCACCGTTAACGCGAACGCTTCCCGCGACAAATGCAAGAAGCGGGGCCGACGCGTGCCTGCCGGCCGTCGATCTTGCAACGCCCTTGCAAATGCCCCGGGTTGATTCGGCAAAGAGCCTTCGCGTGGCAGTCGCGAGGCATCCGTCATCCACCTCTTGCTCTCTTCCTCCCTCTGCTTCTGCAGAGATCGAGAAGCCGCCCGCAGCCGTCCTTGAGTAACGGCGGTAATGGAGTCTCTCCATCACGGTCCTAAGCGGCGATGGTCATGCAAGCGACTAAATTTAATGACTGTTTTTGAATCACAGCGGTCGTTAAGCGAATGCCACTGGTGGTTTATTAGAGGTGCATTTTTGCCCGAAACTGGAGGTGCTGGCTTTTGATGAAACTGTTGTTATTGCAGTCTTGTGACTGCCGGATGCTGAAAAAAGCAGCTATACTGCCATGTGCCAAAAATTCAGTCATTTGACCCCGGGGGAGAGGCAACCATCAGAACTTCAAATTCAGGTCATAAATAGCCTCATGATAGATCCATTGTGACTTTGGTCATAAGTCAAGGACTACCTCCATTAAAATTTGAGGCCAGTCATACTTCTTGCTTTGCATCTCTCCTGCATAAAGAATGTGAGTAGCTACGCTGAAAACAAAGATGATTCTGTAGAGAATTATTTTAATGTATAAGGCCAATAAACTAAACTCATTAAGTTACAAGCAGCATCGGTGTTGCCCAGTTCTACAAAATCCAGATTTCTAATTTCCTTCTCTTGGCTCTGCCACCCTGACTTTTCCTTGTGGCGAAAGGATCGTTGCTACCCATGTGCTGTCAGTGTGATGAATGGCACATCTCCCGCCACCTTCAGTTCCATCTGCCATGCCCTCGGATCAAGCCAAAATGCGAAGGCGCTCTGCAGCAAATGCACTTTGAAGTGGCACCTTGCAGGGCTTGTCGGGAAATCTGGTTTTCCCCCCTGTGCATTTATTCAAATGGTTCTCAAATGATAAAAGCATCGGGAGTGGAATTTCTGTGTCTTGTTTATCATGACACTGATCAGTGAAAGCCAAATGGGAGAGGGTAAATTTCAGTTGATGGCACTGCAAGCGAAGGTTGCCACTCACACTCTTTGAAGTACACGTTGTTGGAGTATTTTATTGAAAATATTCCCTTTCTTCAACGTTTTTAATTTCTGGAATCAAGGTATTCATTGCTGTCATGGGATTCTCAGGAGCTGAGAAGGGAATAGCGCAGAACAACTTTGCAACTTTAAGATGTGTGGACTTCAGCTCCCAGAATTGATCTACTATGCTGGCTGAGGAATTCTGGGAGTTGTAGTCCACACATCTTAAAGCTGCCACGGTTGGACATGCTTTAAGCAGATGCTGTTCCAGTGTCAAGTGATTATTTTTTTCCCATTAAACCAAGGCCCAGTTGGAAAGAAGACTGAAAGCAACCTGCCTGAATGTTTTCACTGATGAAAGAGGGAGGGCCACACACATCCAGTTTCTACCCTTTTGAGTCTTAACTCTTTCGCTGTCTTGCAATAAACCAGATGGCTCAGAATCTCAGTCCCTTGGCTGTGAGCTGCTCTAAATAACTTGATATCTTTTTGGGTATTTATCCTTTCCACAGCAAGATGAGGCAGGCTTTGCATTTTGAAAAAAAAATGTGTCAATTAGCATTATAATGACGAGGTCACCTAGTTCTCACAGTGTTGGCAAGAGATTGCCAATTTTGTCAAGCAAAAGTTGATAGTCTGTGTTTTGCAACATTTTGACTTGTTCATTTGTGGGTGTGGGGGATCAGTGTGAGAGTTCTGTTTCATTTTGGTTTTTTGCAGATATTGATTTGCTTCAGGGATGGGGGATCCGAAGTAGATCAATATTGGAGGGGAGGCACGCAACAGTCTTGACCTTCTAAAGAGATTAGGAGGCCATCTAATGACACCGATGACACCAGAAAGGCAGACTGAATATTTTGGAGCCTATTTTTGGAAGTTTAAAGGATAGAGAGAGGAATAGGAGACCTCCCTGAGACATGCCAGTCCCATTCCAATAAAGAAAAGCACCCCAAACTTAAAAAAAGGCCAGAGCAAATCTACCAAAACATATTAATTTTTTTTCCACTGAATTTTGCAACACCAAGTTAGGATGTTATAGAGCTACAAGTGAGGTACACAGAGCAGTGTAGACCAAGTGAATCCCTCTCACCAATTCTCAGTGATGAAAAAGGTTAGTAAAAGGGTAGGAAACATCCTGCCTGTAACATTTTCACATTTTTAAAGCCCATTCCTTCTTAGTTCCCCAGGAAAAAGCAGTTTTAAAGAATTTGCATGAAGAGGATGGAAGTTCTCTCCCAGTCTCTCTATGAATAAAAATGCGATTACCAAAAATCAACACCGACTTAATGGTATTTAATCAATTAATAAATATATTAAAATGCAGACTTTAATTGCTCCTCTTTAAGGGGATTAAAAAATTAGGAAAAATCTGAGGAATAATGTTTAATCTGTGCTTCCAGGATGGAAGCACTAAGTCAGGTGGAACTGGAATAAGTAAGTAACCAGTTTTTATGTCAGCCTTGGCTCATCTGCAGAATGATGATTTAATAGTGACTTCTTTTGTGTAAAAGAATCTTTTGGTAAGATTGCAGCTGGATAATGCACGAGAGGTATCTGCAGACCCGAGAGTATTATACAAATATTAAAAAGATTATATGCAACTTGAATATCATATGCTGGAAAGCAACTATGGAAGGAGACGACTGACTTTTTTGTTAAAAGATAAATGGGTTTTTATTGGCTGCCATGACACCCTCACACAGACAAGTTCTTTGTCTTTGAATTAAGCAATGAAGGAATTGGGCATGGTGGCTGAGCGCTAAGATGCTGGGTAAGATGCTGGACTTGTTGGCTGGACGGTTGGCAGTTTGAGTTCGAGACCTGGGTGCTGCGTAATGGGGTGAGCTCCCGTTGTCCGCCTAGCTCCTGCCAATCTAGCGGTTCAAAAGCATGTGAAAACGCAAGTAGATAAATAGGTACCACCTAAATTGGTGGGAAGGTAACAGTGTCCATGCGCCTCGGTGTATAGTCATGCTGGCCACATGACCACAGAAGTTGTCTTCGGACAACGCTGGCTCTGTGGCTATGAAATGGAGATGAGCATTGCCCCCTAGAGTTGGCCACAACCGGCAGGGGAAACCTTTACCTTTTTTGTTTTTAATGGAAGAATGTAATAAGAACTTTTCAAAGGGAGGTCTCGTGTCTCTAATTCATTACTTCTCATGGCCAGGATCCAGCCTTGCTTTCTGTTTTAGAGGTCCTGCTAGGGTTCACTGTCTTTCCACACACTCAGATCTCATAGAGTTGGTGAGGGGAGTAGCTTGCCACAATAATATAGATTCTGGCTGACTTTTGGGTAGGTTTTCTACAGTCATCTTGAGTGTTACTGTGAAGAAACATCTGAGCCATCGTGTCTTAAAGGGAACTCTCCATGGTCCTATTTCCTGTTACCTTCTTTGCCATAAGCTTGTAACTTATTTTGGTTTAAGATACGTACTATTGCCTTCACTTAAGCCCCATGCCATTATATTGCCTGCTATAACCAAGTTTCCTGGCAAGGATATTGATTAGGGTGAAAATAAATATGCTGACTGTTGCTTATTAACAGCAATTAACCAGTAAAGTGTCCACAATTGAAGATTATCTTGTTTTCTACAACTCTGAAGCAGAGCTGTCATTAGCTGGGTTCATAAAAGATGCTCAGTTTGTGGTTTATTGTTTTTGTAGTCCCACTCAGATGAGGTTCATTCAGTAAACATTGGTTAAGCAATTTATGCTATGTGAATGTAGCCTTTGAAATACCAGAAAGTCCGGGATAAAACAGAAACATTTCTGCAGATATGAGGGAACATAAAAAATGCACTTAATACAAACTGTCCCAGAAAATAAATATTATATTATTGTGTTTATGAAAATGGAAGATTTTGGAATTTAAGATAACTACCTCCTCTGGAAGGAAGATTAAATAGGGAAAAAATTCTTGTCCGCCTGTTTTACTATATCCTCAAAGAGTATACAGTGATTTTTCCCATTTCATAGATAAATTAAGAAAACTCCTTTTTTCTTTCAATTACCAAAGCACTTAACATTATTGGGGTGAAAGAGGATCGTCTGTATCAACCAGAATGTCTCACGTGCTGATACTTATTTTGAAATTCTGTGGAAAGCCTCTCCCTCTATTGAAATCTCCAGCTGTTCGGAATGTATTGGAATTCCAGATACTTGGTATCAAAGTGCCAAAGAGAAGTTCCAGGACATTAGGAATTTTAATCAAAAATAACTGGAGATTCAGATGAGTTAAAATACAGGATGAGAGAGGGAGACAGCTGAGAAAAAAGATTTGTTAGTATGAATCATGATCGATGGCAGTAGGGATTTCTTCTGGAAAGACACAACAGTAATGTGGATTAGGTAGAAAAATCATGCTTGAATCACCTGATAACTTATTTTTTTATATTTACATTTTTTATCCCACCTTTATTGCTTTTATAAATAACTCAAGGTGGCAACATACCTAATACTCCATCCTCTTCCTATTTTCCCTGAAATAACAACCACCCTGAGAGGTGAGTTGGACTGAAAGAGAGAGGGCGGTGGGCCCAAAATCACCTCGCCAGTTTCCATGTCTAAGGTAGGACTAGAACTCACCATCTCCTGGTTTCTAGCCTGGTACCTTAATCACTAGACCAAAGTGACTCTCTCATACGGACCCCTAACATGCAGTTTTCTTTACGTGATATGGAAGTTGTTTGACCTACAGCTCCTGGCCTTTCCCACATGGTCCCCTCTTAAAGTGTTGTCAAGAACCCGTCCTTCGTAGCTTTCTAAATCAGCCAAGGTCAGTCACTGTTTTGAATGCATCATCATGATTTTAAAGCAGTTATAACCCTATTTTATTGCATGATGTTACCTGATACATTGGGCTCTTTTAAAGGTATTATCTTGCTCCCCCCACTAGAATGTAGGATGTGTATTATCATAACAAATCTTAAGTGATGAAGGCACTTTTTAGAATTGTTTGATTGATAGTGATGCCCTTTTAGTCTGTACAACTGAGGGGAATAATGTAGGCACTTATTTGCTTTGGGTAGGAGCAAAGCAAGCCATCATCCTCTTTAAGATGTACAGAACCCCAAATTAGATAAATATTTGCTTTATGGCACAGCATTTAGTGTTACCGCTTGCCATAATTTGCTGCCTTTTCGACAGGCTACAAATAAGAAGTTGGCCTACCACTCTATAAAAATGCAATAAATTAGATTAGAGCTACTTCCCCAGAAAGTAATTATCCCATGTAGTTATGAATTGTGAGGAGTCTTGTAGTTTATATAAAAGGCATTTATTTCCTCAGGACAGACTTAAGTAACCAAAATATAGTGGGAAGGATGAGAGAGAGAGAGAGAGAGTTTGCATTACACAGAACTTTTTGGAAATCTGAAATCACTCTGGAGAGTCATTGCTATGGATAAGATTTTAGAAACTGGTGAAGATTTTAGAAACTTGGCCCTATGGGACATCTTGCTCCCCGAGCTGAGGGCTGCCCCTCCCTGATGGCCTTCCATTTTCTACAAAAAGACCCGAAAGAGAAATTTCTACCCTCTGAAATTCTTGACTTTAGCGAGAGATTGTTCAGTCACTTGTTTGAAAAGATGCCTGTAGAACGTCCTATGTACCCTACAAAGGATTTTGATTAGAATATAAACATACACTTCATTATTACTATTATTACTAATAACAGAGCCAGTTTGGTGTAGTGGTTAAGGCAACAGGCTAGAAACCAGGAGACGGTGAATTCTAGTCCTGCCTTAGGCCAGCTGGTGAGCTTAGGTCAACCATGCCCTCTCAGCCCTAGGAAGTTGATCAGGAAAACTTCCATAAATTCCAAAGATCTCACACAGCGTTTCATTTTGTCAAATGAGTCTGTGAACTTTGAACTATAAATATCTGAAGAACTTTTCCAATCACTCAGCACCGATCTCATTGAAATACTTGACCGGAAACAGAAAATTCAATAAGGTGCATTTAGCATGATTCCAACAAACCCAAAGCTTTACTTGGGCTATGTGTATTGAAAGATTTGTACGTATTTTAAAATATGAACATTCAGAAGCATGGCTTTCCTTAAGTTGGATGTTAAAGTGGAAAGAGGGAATTAAAACATTAAGAGAGAAGCTCAGAAAGCCAAGCAGAGATGCTTCTCAAGGGCAGTCCTTTGGACAGCCTCTGTTTAAGTGTAATGTTCTGCTGTGGTCCCTGACTTTGTCCTGTTCAATGAAGATAATGAGACTTTGGATCTGGGCGTATCTGGTGATCCATCGCAGGAAAGAAAACTGTCAGAAGCAGGCAAGTTTTCTGAATCAGGAGACACACTTGGAGATTTGAAAGCGTGGCTTAAGGGCTTTCACAAAAATGACTGCTCCAGCGCGCTTGCTGTGGCTAAGATAATGCCCTAAAATGATGATGGCCAGCCTCTCTGTTAATAGTTCTAGATCAGGTATGTCCAACCTTGGCAACTTTAAGATGTGTGGACTTCAACTCCTACAGTTCCTCAGCCAGCATAGCTCTTCTTCCTCAGCATAGCTGGCCGAAGAATTCTGGGAATTGAAGTCCACAGATTTTCAAGTCGCCAAGGTTGCACATGCCTGTTCTAGATGACGCATGCTCAAATTCCTTCAGTCTTTCCTTGTGGGATTGCTTATAGTTGGGTTGGATTGGATGAGATAGGTAGGGTAAAGGATACCTGTGAATACACACGCTCCTTCTCCAGTTGGCTAGAGGCATTGGAAGGACTGCGCGGTTCCCGCTGTCTCAAAAACGCTCTGAACATTATCAAGGACACTTCTCACCCTGGACATTCACTGTTGGAACTGTTGCTGTCAGGCCAACGGTACAGAGCAATCAAAACGAGGACAGACAGATTTAAAAAGAGTTTTTACCCAACAGCAACAATCACACTAAATTCAGTCTAAGTGTGCAATATTCAGATTCATTGTATAACATGTGCAATGTCATATTTTCATGTTT
>JANHZU010008051.1:224712-240625 GCA_032468055.1 Acrochordus granulatus
CCTGAAATGTTCTAATTTCTAAAATATAAAATTCATAAAATCTCCTAATTTAAAATTTCTACAATATGAAATTCATAAAATGCTCTAATCTAAAATCGCCCTTTTCCGAATTCACACAAAAATATTTTCAGATATTTTCCCATCAGAGCTCCATATGGTTTCCGAGTAGGTGGAACAAGGCCGGGGTAAATGTGGTGAAGTTGGAAGAGCTACTTCCAATTTAAAAACACCAGGATTTAACCTTGAAATAAGGGGTCTCCCAAGTTCAAAACATTTCAACTTCAAGGCTGCTTGATCATCGCTGCCCACTGCTTGTCTCTTTCATTTCATCCTGATCAAGAGAGAGGAGTAAATGTTTATGTTTATTTTTTTTCCAACTCCGCTTGAACTAAATTAAATATCTTTCCACTGACAGAGAGAGGTCAATCAATATGAAGGCAGCACTGGTGACGATCCTGTGGACAGACATATGGCCAATTGTTTCAAGTGTCATTTGTCGTTTTAATCAGTTCGCCTTGTACAATCTTATCGCCAGGATAGTTAAAAATGTATTACTACGGCATTTTGCTTTGAAGATCCATTTGCTCTTTTGAGTAAATCTGGAAAAAATGTCTGAAGTTTCCTTCAGAGACAAAAAGCCAGGAAAGCACCCAGCCCAGATGGTGTGACCTGACAACAACATGTGCTACACAATTGGCCTCTATCCTCACACTAAACCAGGACATACTCCAATGTGGCCTAAATGATTTCCAAAACTGTAATGTTCACCTTTTCCAGTTCTATCTTCCTGTGTAATGGCATTAAATAAAAGTAGATTATTCCCATTTCACACGATATAAATGCTTTTTCTTTACAGAAGTAAGAACTTTGTTTTTCCCTGATGAAACCCACATCTAAAGTTTGCAGAGCTCAAGACTTTTCGGATACGAGGTGTTTACTCCTATTTGGATCTTTTGTGACTTATGCATTTCTTTTCTCTGCAACAGAAGCTTATTATTTTTAGCATGTGGTTTTGTATTGGCTTTTTTTATCCACAGAGTTGTCTGTTTTGTCACTCCTTGTGTGTGATTTTTCCGAGAAATTGATTTGTTGCTTTCGGTTGGAGTTGGCTAAAAGGAAGAATTTATTTCTACAGTCGGCCATAGAAAACCACATTGGAACAATTCTACAAGCCATTTGGGAGCATGATTTTTATTGCATTGACCATAACAGGACAATTCTTTATATGGGATAAGATTAAACAATATGATAGGATCCATACCTAGTTTCTTATTATTGAAGCTGAAAAGCAACTCTTCACAGACTCAAGTCCTTAGTTCATCCTTGCGCAATGATCAAAAGCCATAATCTAAGAAGACGTGGATTCAGGACAACTTTGCTGAAATTGTATTAAAATTAGAGAAAGGTGTTTTAACTATATTTTAAAATTATTTTTCCAGTCATGTAGTTCATTATTTCCTTCTTGTAACCTATTACAAATAACATGCTGGACTTTTTGGGAGTTCCAAGAGAGAGATCTCAGACTGTGCATCCCAGATTTGCATCCCTGCTATAAAATCCAAATTTCATGTTTCTTAACCTTGAATGACGTTCTTCAAGGATGACTTACTGTAGGTATAGGAAGCCTTGCAATCCTCATGAAGTTACTTGTGCTATTCCCAATCTGGGGAGATTGACAGATACATAGGATGAATGAAGGATTTGCATGCTTAGGTGGTCCAGAGAGAGCATGCAAAGAGGAAAAATAGGGATGGCTATAGAATGGCTTAGTGTAGAGCAGAGACAGGAATACATTCCTACGAGAGCAATCTACAGTGGTAGGCAGGACCGAAGAAACTGATGGGTGGAACACGTATCCAAAATGGGTGGAATTACATATTCTTTCTCCTTCTCCCCTTTTCTGGAAGCATTTTCTCTCTTTTTATCCTCCTCTCTCATACCCTCCCTTCAAGGATGATCTCGCAGTGGACGAATTAGGCTGTGAGCTGCTTCTGGCCAATATGATGCAGATTTCCCATCCCTTATATACAGGTTTGAGAACCAGTTGGTTAAGGCCCCAGGCTAGAAACTGTGAGAACTGTGAGTTCTAGTCTCACCTTAGGCACAAAGGCAGCTGGGTGACCTTGGGCCAGTCACTTTCTTTCAGCCCTAGGAAGCTGGCAGTGGCAAACTACTTTGAAAAACCTTGTCAAGAAAACTGCAGAGAGTCCACGCAGTCTCTAAGAATGAGATATGACTGAACAGAAAATGTGAGTGTGTGTGTGTGTGAGAGAGAGAGAGATACTGCCATATATTAAGTAAGATCAGGACTAGCTCCACCCTGTTTTTGCCAATGAGTCCTCCAGGATTTCAGACAGAAATGCCAGAGACTGAGTTGAGGCCCTTTGCATGTAATGTGATGACCTTCCGCTGCGGTCTCATAAAAGATATGGCCTTTCTTGCATGGTCCTAGTTCAGAGTTCACACCCCTTCTCCCTAGGTGGGATTTTTAAACAAGCTACTTTAAGGCTGTGCTTATTCCTCCTGTTCTTGGATCAACTGACCAAAGTACACAAGAGCTCCGCACATGTCCTGCAATGTCTTCCACAGTCACATACTTAATTTGGTTTCCACTTGCATTCTGCTTGCCTCAATATTGTTGATGCAGATCTACTGGTAGAATTTCAAAGCAAGGGCTATTGCACTCGGTTTAGAAGTTGTTTCGGGTTGTGGGCAAACCGTTCTTGTTGAGCCAAGGGGCTCTTTTCTTTCAGGATCACGTGCCCAACTGTCTTCGAACAGCTCCTAGCATTCAGTTAAACCAATAATTATTCATAATAATTTATTAAGCTTGTATGCCACCCAGCACTCAGTGACCCTGGACATTCAACCAAGCATCTGGCCACAGTCATTTGAAAGCATACTCTGACATCCTAAGCCTTGTAGCTGAGCTTTAAGAAGCCCAAATAGTGCTTTTACTTATGAGTCAAGTTTTTCCTTCTGACCTGTGTGATTTATTCTACAAAGTAGCCAAGAACAAAACTACAGATAATCCTCAATTTATAACCATAATTGAGCCTGGCAATTCTGTTTGCTATGGTTCATGAAAGTCATAAAGCGGGTCACCATGTGGCCAGGCCCATTTTGACAACCTTTTTTTGGGGGGCAGTCACTAAGCGAACCAGATTCACTAATGTTATGAAGTGAATCCATTGTTTGCTAAGGAAAACTAGAAGAAAACCCATTTCCAGCAAAAACTTCATAAATCATGGACATGATTTATGCAAACAGTGTAAATGGTAGCCAGTTGCTGAGGCATCCCACATTGTAACTTCAGCACTGGGTCGTAAGTCCTTTTTAGGGGTCTGCTGTATAACTTTAATCACTAAGTGACCGACTGTAAGTCAAGGACTACCTGTATTGTTCAGGTTCCAGATATAACCTCATAGTCTGGGCAAAATCATCTGTGCGCTTGTAACCTCATAACCTCCATATGTCTCAGCTGAATGCTTTAAGTAAGATCATAATCTCTACCCCCTCCCAATAAATTTGCAATAAATTTCCAATCTCATGTGGAAGAAGATGGATATTTATGTAGTTCTCACATCTGGCTCATCTGTGTTAGCAATTAGTGGATAGTAGAATGAATGTGGCCAAGATGATCAAAACATATATCTCAGTTGTGTACTTTGCAAAAAGTTGAACGTCTCCTGTACTCTCCATTCAAGTGAGCACGTGCTGAAATACGATGCTTTTTCAACTGGGGCTGAACTTGATATTTGGTTAGTTTCTTGTTGGTATTTCTATAATCTTGTAATTTTCTCCTGAGAAAAAGAAAAAGCCATTTGAATCTTTGGGATAGAAACTGCTAATTGAAATTATAATAAAAGAGTAATTTGAAAGGGGTGGAAGAGAGCATTCTCTTGGGAATTTGGGAGTTTTGAGATGTATTTTAAGCTTATTATTTTTGGAAATGACTTTTTGTTGTAAAAGGCTATAAAGCTATGTTGGTTACCAGAGGACGCTGCTTTTTCTTATATTTTGATTCTGTCATTTTTCTGCTATTATTATTTTTTAGCTTTGCATGAATAATTAAATCTTTATAAATAGAAGCTAAAAGTAATTGAAACACCAGTGGAATGTTGTGTTTTAATAGGTTTCCTCATAAACATTTCCCCACTTTTTAGAGGAGGTCAAAGCAATCATACGCAGCTTTATGTCTTTTCACTGTGTAATCATCTCACCAAAAATTTTGCAACCACCCTAGTTTTTCACATTTTTATGCTATCTCTGGGGAAGACATCAGGAATGTGAGGACAGTCGATATATCCTCTATGTGCAAAAGACCTGGGATTAAAAGCCAACATCACAAAACAGAAAAAAATAAATAAAACATCATGATGCACACAATTGAAATTAAAATAAAATGCCTTCTGCGAGAAAGCTCTAAACACGCTGCAACTCTCAGAGTCCCTTTCATTGATCCTGCTTCTCATTCATCATTCACAGATGAGCCAGATGCTCAAACTTGGGAGCAGTTACAATAAATCTGGCAACTTTGTCAGTCAACCCAAGAAGTTTTGACCAGCTGGACCGTTGATGATCAGATCGCCTTCCTAAATAACGTTCTCATTGTAGGAAAGAACGAGACGATACACTTGATTGCATGGGCTGATCTAAATCTCAAGAAAAGGAGATAATGGGGGGAAAATACCCTCAACCACCCAAACAAATCACACTCTCAACATTGCAAGAACTTCCACCTCTAGAGCTTTTTAGAAGAAGTTGTTCAGTCACGCAGTCATGTCCGACTCTTCGCGACCCTGTGGACTGCATTGTGCCAGGCCCCCGTCTTGCACTGCCTCCCGGAGTCTTCCCAAGCTCACACCCATCACACTGACTTGCTATCTGTCCATCTCATCCTCTGCCCTCCCCTTCTCCTTTTCCCTTCAGTCCTTCCCAGCATCACAGTCTTCTCCAATGAGTCCTCCCTGAGCATTATGTGGCCAAAGTACTTGAGCTTCAACTTCAATATCTATTCCTCCAAAGAGCAATCAGGGTTGATTTGCTGTAGGATTGAATTGATAGAAGAAGACCCACTCCCAACCGCCGCTGTCTTCTGAAATGAGAAAGAAAAATAGAAGTCGCTTTTGCCGGAGACGAATATGGTTCAGATCGTCTTGGCACTGTTTACATCAAAACATTCAGATGTTTGATTTGCATTGTTTAGTTTGAGACATGAATGAAAGAGAGAGAGGTGTGCTCCCTCTCTCTCTTGGTCCCAATAGCATTATCAATGTAGCTTTCCTATTTGCAAGCCATTTTAAATGCAGGGATTACCTGTTTGTTTTCTCTGAAATCCGTTAATAGAATCTCAAGTTTAATATATTGATACCCGTGGACTAATTAAAAATTGTGAGTGCGTGTATACATTTATTTGTTCAGACAAATTGACTGCATAAACATTATTACAAACTGTTTACTCTCCCCCCCAAAAGAAAATAGGAGGGGGGACAATTTATGTTCACTAATACAATTTCTCATTAAAGCTGCTGCCAGGTAGATTTAAAAAAAAAACACAACCAACTCTTGAAATAGTAAGTAAGTGGGAAATTAATTCAACAGTTTAATCTAGAGCTAATAACAGTTGCAAGCTCTGAAAGAGATTGCTTCAGCAGGGAGTTAATTAACAGCTTATTCCCTATTTGATAAAAGTAATCCACACTAATTCTAGTGTAATTTACCTCAATGTAATATAAAACCACAAGCTGCTTCTAATGCTGGTGGTAATTAGGCTTAGATTATGGTCATGCTGACAATGAAAGAGGCATTCTTAGTATTAGTATTATTATTTACTACTACTGCAGCATAAAAAGTATGTCAGCCACCCCCACCCACCCCTTGCAACATAGCTTTCTTTGAAAGTATTCTTTGACATTTTCTAAATGGACAGTCCACCAGGGCTGATGTCCATTTAAGAGAGAGGAGGTGGCAGATCTTCAAAAGAGGTGGTGATGGTGGTGGGGTTTCTAACAACGCCGCCAAAAATGTTGGAGATCTTGCCACATTTTAATTCTTGCTGTCCTGGAGGAGGGACATTATTGAATTCACGGAGAATCATCACAGTAACTCTATTTAATGGCCACTTCTTGCCCAAAGACCAAGAGACTTCAAGGACTGCACTTCTGCGGTGCTCTCATGTACTTGGTCAGGTGTTACATTGCTTTGCAGAAATCCTGTTTTGTGTTCTGTCCGCTTGGGAGTGATTACCTCAGTGATAACCATTGACCTGAATAGATCCCACGTGGAAATTGGGAAGCACAAATGGAAAAGTTCCCCAATTGAGTTTTACCTCTGAGTTATGTCAGAGACAAATTCCTGTCGTTTGACGAGCAGCAGATCAGAAATGGTTTAGCATTTCCTTCTTCTGAAAAACTCTCTTCTCATTTCCCAATATATCCTACCGTTCTCAGTTTCTTGAAATCGTAGTTGGGTTATCAGTCTTCACAAGGAGAAGTTTTGGGTTTATCCTCAGACATGAAAAAAGCAATAGCCAACCAAACAATTATTGGGGCGTGAGTAATTCTTCCTGAATTTGTTCTGAAATGCGGTGTCAGAAACCTGTGAGCGAGTAGGTGGCCGCAGAAAACACCCAAGACTCCAGAGTTCAACCCTGAGCTACATATATTCTCTTCTGATGAAATGCCTAAGTCCTGGGTCTCTTCTTCATCCATCCCTTTGGAATGACTCTAGAGCCTTCTTTCTAGCTTCCAGAGGTAGCAGAATTGCTTCTCCCAGAATTTTGAAAAGGTATCAAGCACACTATGACACTCATCCTAAATGTATCTGATTCTTAAGAAGCTATACTGCTTGAATTCTGAAATCCCAGAGCAATCATTTTCGGTTACTTGCTGTTTTAAACCATCTAAAAATTTGCTCTGTTTCTAAATCACCAAAGAACACTGTTCCATGTACAAACAGTGTTAAAAACGGGATATAAAATATTCCAAAAAATAAGATTGCACATTTTTTAAAGGCTTTGAAAGGACAAATGATTTCTGTTTTTTGTTTCGTCTATCAGATAGTCAGGACACCTAACAGACCTCCAAGAGGTTCCATAATCTCCAGTGCTGAAAGCCAGTTGATTTGAGAATTCAAATTCAAGATTTTGAAATCTCAAATTTTGGCGGTCTTTTGTGAGATTTTTGGAGATTTTAGCAATTGAAGGAGTAGTGCTCCAAACTCATAAATATTTCCTGCTCCCTTTTTGTTTGTTTATACCTGCTTTCCTGAGTCCGGGGTATCTAGTATTTTGAGGCAATCGTTTCCAAAAATCCCAGCCAGTTTTCAATCATTTTCAAAATTGACATACATTCCAAATCTGGAAGGATGAGGAAGTTTATGCCAGTTAGTTTATTTACAGTTCCCAGATATTGATTTGGAATGTCTCTACATAAAAATGAATATTCTTCATTTTATAAGAATGAAAATGAACTATTATATTTAAATATTCCCTCTCCTGCTTAAAAAGAGAGAGAAAGCTTTCTAGATATTTCTAGACATTCTAGATATTTTACACCTTCATATCTATGAGAGATTTGATAGCGTTCTAACCCAAGAACTAAAAGGTAAAGGTTTTTCCCCTTTCAGTCGTGTCTGATCCTAGGGGTGGGGCTCATCTCTGATTCACAGCTGAGGGAGCCAGTGTTTGTCTGAAGACGCTTCCGTGGCCACACGGCCAGCATGACTGTACGCCAAGGCGCACGGAGCGCTGTTACCTCCCCACCAGTTTAGGCAGCACCTGTTGATCTACATGCATTTTGCATGTAGATCAACATTTTGCATGCTTTCGAACTGCTAGGTTGGCAGGAGCTGGGGCAGGTCACGGGAGCTCACCCGTTAGGTGGCGATGCTCGGGTCGCAAACTCGGGCTGCCGACCTTCTGGCTGACGAGCCCAACGCCTTATTTATTTGATACTGTTTATCACCATTCAATTAAAAAAACATTCTAACTCGAGAACTCGAGTTCGGTTTTACAGTGTCTTCAGTGACACAGAATTCAATGTGAGCAAATAAAGCAAGAGAAAAGTTGTCCATATATTCCTGGTTTTTTCCTTCTCCAACTACAGAATGTCTTGATTAGGAACAGTTGAGATTTTTCACTGCAAATAATCTTGTCTCCATCGTGAACACCTTTGAAAGTTTCTGACATCAGGTCTGTAAATAGTAATAGTCATCATAGCATAAACAAATTTGTGGAACCTGGGAACAATTTTTGTCTCCTGTCATATAAATTTTCAGATAAATAATTAGCTTTCTAACTTTTTTAAAATTGCATAGATTAAAAGAAACTGCTAATTGCTTTCAAATGCACTGGCTAAGAAGATGTCTTATAAATTAAACAATGGCTTTGATGGAAATAGAGTTTGGCAAGTCATTAGGGCTCCAGTTTGATGTTGAATTGCTTTTAACATTATGGAAAATCAAGATTGAAGTAAAATTTCCAAAAAGGTGCATTTTGTAGTCTGTTTTCAATAGAAGTCTTGTATGTTGAAATTATTTTGTTGTATTTGGAGAATTGGGGTATAGTATAGTCTAACCAAACTCTAAAACTCTTCACTCCTAGAGGTAGTTCCTGATGTACAACTTTTCATTTAGCGAGTGTTCAAAGTTGCAACAGTAGTGAAAAAAGTAACTCACAACTAGTCCTTGCACTTAAAACTATCACAGCATTCCCACATTCACATGATGAGACTTTCGGCATGTGGCATCTATTTATGACAGTTGGAACATCCTAGGGTCATGTGATTACCAACTGGCTTCCAACAAGCAAAGTCATTGGGGAAAGCCAGATTTGCTTAACAACTGCAGTGATTCACTTAAGGACCATGGCGAAAAGGGTCATAAAATTGGTTGTGACACACTACCAACCGCCTTGCTTCGCAAGAGAAATTTTGGTTCCAACTGTGGTCATAAACCGAAGACTACCTGTATTTGTTTCATTGGATGGGGAAGAAATAAAGCTTTATCTCAGGGCTTGTCTTGATATCAGTTGCATTGAAATGCCCACAAGAAGAATGCAAGGATGTATATCCATATAAGGAGAAGTAGATTGGTGCTTTTTTATTTATTTATCGTATTTTTGAATAAACATCAAAACTTCCCATCTCCTTCACATTTTCAGAATGTTTCTATAACTTTATTTCTGTGGGAGAAGGAAGCATGGAGCCAGGAGGTAAGAGGGGGATCAGCATTGAGTCGCTACGCGTGTACAAACCGAAAGTCCAACCTCTCATGAGCCTTATGTGGGAAGTGCAGATGTTCAGTGGGCAGCTGGAGAAATTCTTGTGACCTTGTAGCATCTATAAATCTGTTAGCTAGAATGGCATTGATCCTTTGTGCGTAAAAGTTTTTTGGGGAATATGTTTCTACTGCGGTGATGTCATATTCTGTATCTAACAAAAATAGATGAAGTGTAACTTTACATTTCAGATGACCTTATCCTTATTCCTAGAAGAAGGGCTTTTACAGACTACATCTATGGTGATTGAAGTACAATTTGGCCTTAAAGTTCTCCCAAAGTTGTTAACATTTTGTAGCGTTTAACTTGGTTAGCAGGGAGAAATAATTAAATACATGACTGGAGGCGAATCGTATGAACTGTAATTTTAATTAAATGTAGATCAGATTTATTCTTTTGCCTTGGTCTGACCCATTCTTTTTGCGAGTGTAGCCCACAGTGCATCATTTAGAGATAGTATACCCCATCTAGGCTCACGGATATTAAATAAGAGATGGCCATTTGAAAAATAATACAATTATATTTTTAAATGGCCCCATATAGGTTTTATTCAGATGCAAACTTTGTATCAATCACAGGCATGCATAACATATTTCAAAAATATTTATTAAGAGTCATAATAAGAGTTTGATTAGCAAACTGTCTCAAGGTAAGAAAGAAAGAAAGCCAAGCTAAATTTCCTCCTTATCATCTAGTTCAACTTGGCAATCAATTTTTGCAGAGATAGTTCAGTAGACTAAATACTGTATACAAATCCAAGGAGTATTTGAATTAGTTCCATTTTAAGGCTCTCTCTTCCCTTCTGAGGTCTCAGAATTGCTTATATGACCTTTGCAAATAATCTCACATCTGCACGTATTACTAATCAATGGTGAAGTTGACTTTTCCATCTGGCTGCTGGGTGTATATATATATATATATAGAGAGAGAGAGAGAGTTAAGGACTCTTTGGATCAGGATGGTGTATTTCTTAAAATTTGCACACACAGGTGCAAAGCAGATGTGGAAAGGGAAGCTGGATAGTGTGTTTATATTGCAAAGATTGCGTTTGATTCTCTCTAGAGTTCTTTTCATGCATGGTGCGAATGAGAATAATCCATGCTTTCAAATAATGAGCAAAAATAATGAATAAATCTGTTCTCTTTTCAAACTTTCTCTAACATTTCATTTACCTTCATTTTTGCCCATCCCTAAACAGTTTGGACTTACTTATTTAGAGGGTGTTCTTTATAGGTTCAAGATTTGTATTTCCTTTGATTTTCGCCCTGTTTCTTGACTTAAGAATGTCCTGGGGCGGCTATGAAAATGTGAATATGCAAAAAGGGAATGTCCACAGTTAAAGCTTGACTATTTAAAATGCTGCATTCTGAAAGAAAAGAATCTATCAATATTAAGATACCTGAATATTTTAGTGTGCATTAAAATAAGCACTGGATAATGTGCTTTGCTGCAGCCTTGCAAATATATTGAATTCAGAGGAAAAAGGAGAAGAATTAGCTGTGCTTTCAGGATCCAGTATTTGGAGATGAGGTATGTCAGGACATTTTTCCATTTATGGGAAGCCAGATTTCTAGTTATTCTGTCCTATTTTCAGAGACAGTTTGGAATATGTCTTCCATAGTAAATATTCTCAAGAACCAGTGAAGTGGTCAGATTAAATCTGCAGCAACCATATTCAGGGCATTCACACAACACAGTGGGTAATGAGTTAATTCATTTTATGGGTTCACACACTGCACTCAGGCCCTCACTCCCAAAGAAAATCAACTTTGCATGTTGAGCTAATCAACTTAGCATGTTGAAATAACACAGTTGCTAGATTTTAACTGAATGGAAAAGCAACGTTGTATAGTGTGAGTTCAGTCCCTGGGTAACTGGATTAGCGGTGATATATAACCCTGGCTTGTCTTATAGAGTTATTGTGAGAATAAAGGTCGTCCTCAACTTATGTCCATTTGTTTAACAACTGTTCAAAGATATGAAGGCATTGAAAAAGTGACTTACAACGAGTTCTCCCACTTATAACTGTCACAGCATATACATCCCCATAGTTACTTAAGCAAAATTCAGGTGCTTGCCAACCAGCATGTATTTGCAATGGTGGCAGCATATCCTGGGGTCACATGATCTCCATTTGTGACCTTTCCAGGGGACTTCCAACAAGCAAAGTTGATGGGGAAGCTGGATTTGCTCAATGACCATGGCAAAAAAGGTCATAAAATCAGCTGAGACTAACTTAATGATTGTATCACTTAGCAACAAAAGTTCCAGTTTCAGTTGTGGTTGTTTCAGTTTCAAGGACTACCTCTAAAGTGAGAGAGTCTCTAAGGTTGTCTTGAATCTATTAGACTGAGAGATATGTGTATCTTTTTTTTTAGTTTTCCAGTTTCTTCCCAAGTAAGTTTCAAGATCATAGCTATGTGTGATTTTATTTTTTGTCTTCTAAATAGAATTTCAGCTTTCATCAAGCCAATAAAAAGGGAATTGCATTATACTGATTCAGGTCTTTTAACATCTATACTTAGACTAGTGTGCTTAGACCAGCAGCCCTGAATGTCAAAAGAAATTCATTTAAAGGAAGATGCCTGTTTGCCTTATCTCAATCCAGTTTCTGAAAATAAATACATAAAATATTAGCAAAGAGCAAAACAAAACACGTAAGGAGAAATTGTAATTGCTTTTTTTTTAAAAAAAAGATTAAAATGCATGAATGTGTCCCTTCCTGCAAGAACCCCAATAGAAGGATATTGATGGAACAAAAGATTGATCGTGAGCAAACAGGTTATATCTGGAACATAATTGCACCAGAGACTTATTGATGGCTTTGTAGGGCCATTATTGTCAGGCTCAACCCAGAGACAGTGCAGTGAAATCCAGTCGAGTCCAACTCTTCATTTGCTGACACCAAATAGACAGAATCTTGCCAGACTAAAGTTGTAACCAACAAAAGAGAAGATCTGTAACTCAGGGTTGAACTGTGGAGTCCTTGCTGCTCTCTGAGCTTGGTTGTTTTCCTGCAGATGTTTCAGTACCAAACATCATCAGTGCATGATGATGATGATGTTACCTAGTTTGGTAATGAAACACCTGCAGGAAAACAACCAAGCTCAGAGAGCACCAAAGCTATAACCTTCTAACCTAACAGATATATCCTGGGAGATTTTAAATGTGACTAACCTGAGCTTTTTCCTCTCTTTCCCATCCACTTCAAGACTGCACATCTGTTGTCTTGGGCTTCTCCCTGGAATGTGCTGCCTCCTTGGGACACTGCAGTGCTACTGCTGACTTTCCCCCTCCTGCTCCTTTTTCAGTTGCACATTCCATCACACCAATAGCGGCAACCAAGAATATAACTTTCTAGGAGATATAATTGCCATTAATTACTGCTTTTTAGTGCTTAAGGCACCAAGCTAGAAACCAAAAGGCAGTGAGTTTTCCTCCCATCTTTGGCATGAAAACCATCTGGGTGATCTTGGGCCAGTCATTCTTTCTCAGCCCAACCCATCTCACAGGATTTTTGTAGAGGGGAAAATAGGAGGAGGAAGGAGTATTTGGTATGTTCCACCTTGAGTTATTTATAAAAATAATAATGGTAGGATAAACTTTCTTAAAAAAAGTCACTTGTCCTTCAGTTCCTGTTGACATGTTTTCTTGACAGCAGCACAGACGCCATTTCCAATCATCTTCTTCCAGGACATGGTGTGTGTTTGTGTGTTCCCAATCTGGCCGTGGTCTTGAGTATCACTGGTAGTTTCATCGAGGTCCGTCCCTGATCAGCTTTTTCAAGACCACTCAAAGTCATGTAGGTGCTATTGAAGTTCTAATTGGGCAAGATGCAATACTTGGTCTTGGCGACAATAACATCAATAATACAAGTTGTTCTTTTATAGTAAGTCAGGCCCTTTGTCTATTATCTATTCTTAATTGGAAGCAGATATAACTGATTTTTCATTCCTCTTGTCTTTTTAGGTAGAATCACACAGGTGAAAGCTAATAACTCAGAAGTTTTTGGAAGGGTTATTCTCCATGTAGCTGTTATCAGATAGTAAATGTGAGAAAAGGGGGAGTATTAAATGCATAATTGCAAAAATATCTTACTGAATGTAGTTTTTTCACCCTTGGGGGAGTACAGCCTTCAACATCACCTGAATAAATTCTGCATTTCTACATAGTTCTGTGTAGGACATCTCTCAGAAGCAGTTTTATAAAATTGTGCACTTGGTCCTCGGCTGGAGTGGCCTGTGTGTTTAGCTTTCTGGGTGAGGTTTCTCCAGGGTTAATAGAATGCTATTGCACATGACTTGCAGCTTCCATTTTGGAGGCATGGATATTTGGCCCACCACTTTCTTTCACTTCAGGAGTGAACCCTTTGATCCCCCAAGAACAGCATCTAGGAACACATCCTTTCCTGAAAGCACCTAGTACTCACCTAGCCTATCTGAAGCAAGTGCCTTGTTTTGTCAGCTTTTGTGTCTGAATGGGTGTGTCTGCATGCGCATGCTTAGACAACTTCAGCAAGCAACCACAGTTACTCCATAACAAAGCTCACCTCAGTGTGATTTGCCATGGTATCTACTTGCTATGTTTATTCAGTCCAAGGTGCGTGTGTTGATGTCTCTGTGCCAGATGGTGCTATCCCATGATACCCTGTATAAAATATAATATATAAGCATTTGTATCAATAATTCAACCTCCACAGCATAAATCAGTCACATGGCCTCTTTCAGCAGATGGGAAATACCCTTCGATTTTCATACTAATAACCTAATTCATAAAACATTGTTTTGCATATTTCCATATCATGCATTCTGTACGTTGGGAGGTAAAAATGCTAAGTTTGCACCTTTTCTTGCCTGTTTTCATGGCTGCATCAGGGCAGGCTGTCAAGAAGGCAAGATAAGGTTTTCGTGATGAGAGTGTTTTCACAGGCATAAAGTTGCTTCCCCAACCTTGGGTTCTGTAGCTTGGTAATGGTGCCTTGACCCATTCCGCTGAAGAAGATATCAGGATCACAGAGATGGCATGGAGGAGTCCACTCTGGTACATTGAAGTTTTTGGAAATCTAAATGTCCCTAGGAGAAGCCAAAGATGATTTCCGTGAAAGCTTTATTGTTAGAATTGAAAGGAAGAGACCCAGATTCAGATACTTTAGTGGCCAAGCCTGGTTAGACACACAAGGAATTTGATTCCAGTACAGCAGCTCTCAGCTGCTCTTACTCTCATCTTATCATGCTTGCAAGATAACAGCAAATAATAACATAAATACATAAACAAAATTATGATTTCAATAGTAAAGTGTGCATCCAAAGTATGCAGCCAGTAGAAAAGGAATATAGTCAAGTGTAGCATTAGAACCACAATCTATTGATAAGTATGTATACACCTTAGACAGTACCTCTGGGTTAATTTAGAAGTCCTTGTGCTTTGTGTCCTGTGTATGAGTCAGGTGTTTAGCTGAATGAGGGCATGGGGGGAAACTATCCCTGTGTCTGAGTGTTTTGGTATGCAATACCCTATAACACCATCCAGAAGGAAAAGGTTCAAACAAGTTGTGTCCTGGGTGAGAGGGGTCTGCAGATATCTTCTGTAGGAATATGAAGGGTTAAACCAGAGTTTAGAACTATGGGAGTGGTTTTCCCAGACTGGCCGACGACAAGTCTGCACCTGCAAAACTTATCACTGAGAAACTAACTGTTGATGCTGTACACATGCGCAATATACTTTATGATGTAACCTTGTATTAATGCTGTGCTCATGAAGAGGACATCTGCGAGTGGGATTTTGATTCTCAGCTCCAGCTTTGCTCCTCCAGTGGCAGAGGCTGTTGGAAACTTAGCTCTCCCCCCGCAGCTTGCTTTCTGCTTGCACTGTAGTTCTGTGCCTGCCTTTTTTCTTCATCTTGTGCTCAAGTTGAAGTACCAAGATCCCAAGGTATTGCTACAATCTTCTCTATCCTTCTCTTGACTCTCTCAATACAGGTCCTCCATGGAGGGCAGGCTGGCTGCAATTATTCTTTCTGCAGTCCTGACCATCCGTTGGAGTCTGTACCTGTCCTGCGTGGTTGCTGCACCGAACCAGATAGTGATAGATGCACAAAAGAGAGACTCGGTGAATACTCTGTAGAACTGTATCAGCAGCTTTTGAGGCAAGTTGAACTTGTTGAGCTGATGCAGGAAGTACCTCCTCTGATGTGCCTTTTTAATAATGGTGCTCATGCTAGCTGTCCATTTCAAGTCTCGGGAGATTGTAGAGCCCAGAAACTTGAAGGACTGTACTGCTGATTCCATGTTTCTGAGTATGGTAAGAGGGAGTGAAATAGGAGGACTCTTCCTAAAATCCACTGTCATCGTCACAGTTTTGAACATATTTAGCTTTAGGTTGTTTCGACTGCACCACACGGCCAGGGTTCAACCTCCCATCTGTATGCAGACTCATCGCCGTCTTTAATGAGTCCAATGTTGTGTCATTTGCCTAGTTGAAGTAGTTTATATTCCATTGTTTAATAGAGGTTTCAATGTTATAAGAATTTTTCCAACTTCTAGCCTTGCACCTGTCCTTGGCAGATAAACTAATGGTCCTCATAGGATTAACTCTCTTCCATTTGAGCATGCATAAAGACTCTAGGCTATTCCT
>JANHZU010008051.1:249245-265643 GCA_032468055.1 Acrochordus granulatus
TTTCCTTTAGCACTCATCTAACTCCCTGATATTTTTAAGGGGGATTTGGCACACTGCACCAGGGTGCCAGTCTCCAGGGCCATTTTTGCCAGAATGCTTTATGGCTTTGCATCATCCCTAAAGAGACAACTACTAGAAACTGATAGGTATATGCAGGTCATTTGAGAGTCAGTTTAATGTCGTGGTTAAGGGGCCAAGGCAGAAACCAGGAGACCAGGAGTTTTAGTCCTGCCTTAATTTGAAGCCAGATGAGTGACTTTGGGTCAGTTTATCTCTCTCTGTCGTAAGAAGGAGAAGGCAAGGGCAAACCACTGCATGATATGTCCACCCAATCTCCAGGCATTCCCTTGAAGACACCCCCACACAGAGATCATTCACCCCATGCTTCCATGTGCCCAGGAGTCTAAAAACAAAAGAGACAAATGATAACTGATAGAGTTTCCTAAAAGGCTAGAGGGAATGTTTCAAAGCAGCTGAAGAGAGGTTAGAAAGGATGATCAGGGCGAAAGCCATGTTTCTCTATGCTTTGTCTTTTTGAAGCATGACTCTGTGTAATTAGAGTGAACAGATATGTCATCTAGGATCATCTCCACCTGTAGAGTAGATAGACAGTTGAAAATCACCGTGGACAATTTTTGTTCAGCTGCACCCCAAAACTTACATGGTTGTATCCCACATCAACTCAGGAGGAGATGCACCAAACTCAAAGATATCTTCAGTGTTTTTTTCCTGTCTTCCATGTTCCTGATGCTGGAACAATCTTGGCATCTAACGGAGTTAGAGTATGTAAGATGAAGTCTTCCTATTGGCTATTTAGAAATAGCTGTCTATGGGAAATCATTAATTTGGGTTATCTTCCAGTGGGAGAATATATAATTTACCAGTTGTTCAAATACTATTTTAAACAAATTCCATCAGTTCTAAGTAGCATCTGTTATATCTTTAATATCCATCTGTTCAATCATTACTGTCATTAATAATCTGTCCATTAAATTATTTGCTCCATACATTTGTTTGGAATAATCTTATTAATGTGCAATTATTGAATTGGTATTAGTTTTAATTTCCACTTATTATTTTGATTATTAGTAGATAGACTTATTAATCTGCAGACTCCCTTATTTTATTTTGTATTTTATCACATTTTATGGTAGAAGAACCAAATTTGCAGTTTCAGAAAATATAATGAGGCTGGGTTGGCAATGATGCCAACATGTACCATTTTGGGGATCTTCCCAAATTAAAAGTACACATATTAGAGAAAAAGACACACACCACCACCTTAAATTCGGTGAAATTGTTTGGCAAAAAAAGCTAGGAAAAATATACACAGAGATACATAAATTTGGGGAAAAATATATTAAAATACATATGGACTGTGTGTGCACTTATTTTCAGGAAAAGCTAAAAAATTAATGTTTTTTTCCTTCTTTGTTCTATGACTGTAATAGTAATAGTTGTTACTTAGTGTTATTATTGATGTGGAAAGGGAGTAAAAGGAGTAAAATGAAAGGAGAGGAGGGATACTTTTAGTCTTGCAAGATTCTGTTAATATAACTTTACAACAAAGAGAGAGCTAGGATTCACGCTTGTACTTCTTGATTGGACTACCTCAGAGGGCTAACATCAATCTTGTGAGACTCAAAATGCTTCTCTCCTCCTTTCCTTTTACTCTACAGAAAAATAAGAAGGGACCCTTCTGAAATGTTTCCCATGCCGTCTCTCCTTCTAAGACTTCTGGGCTGAGACTTCTCTTAACATGCCCATTGCTCCTTCTATAGCTCTCCCTCTGGTCTCCCAAGGTCATTCTCACATACCAATACAGTAAATCAACGAACAAGTGTAATGTTTACGCACATGTGTTTAATTGGGTTGTCTTTATCTAGTTTTAGGTTGTGTGTGGAGAACAGATCACCCTTAGGTCATACTTATGGAGAAATATTGAAAGTTCAAAAGGATTCACCACCTTTTAAGTACCATTAGAACTTATTGCGGGGCTGAGAGTAGGGATAGAAACGTGGAGGCATGGAAGGCTTTGCAACAATCATAGAGAAGTTGGAATGACAGAATAGTTATGGCCTTAGAATGATGAATTTCAGTTCACAACATGTCCAATGGTGTTCAGGTAGTTCTCAATTTAAAACCATTCATTTAGTGACTGTTCAAAGTTATAGTGGCACTGAAAAAAGTGACTTCTGACCGGTTCTTGCACTTACAACTTTCTTAGCATCTTCACAGTCAAAAATTCAGGTGCTTGATAACATGTATTTACAATGGTTGCAACGTTGCAGGATCACGCAATTGCCCTTTGTGACCATCCCAGGTGGTTTCTGACAAGCAGAGTCAATGAGGGGAAGCCGGATTTGCTTAAGGACTGCATGATTTGTTTAGCAACTACAGTAATTCGCTTAATAACCATGATAACAAAGGTTGTAAAATTGGGCATGACTCACTTGCTCATCTTGCTTAGCAATGGAAATTCTGTTCCCAGTTGTGGTTGCAAGTCACAGATTGTCTTTGGTTTCATGGGGGTTGAAGTCCAGTCAAACCTGGAAGGTCATGGTTAGTCATGGTTGGAATCTAGCATCTGCTTGCTTTGTTAATGTGTGCTTAATGTTCTCTCTCTCCCTCCCTCTCTCTCTCTTCTCTCTCTCTTTGTGCAAAAGGCCTCACAGCCATGGCAGAAGCAATGAAGTTGCAGAAGTTAAAGCTTATGGCCATGAATAGCCTCCATGGAAGCGGGAGTCAGAATGGGACAGAATCGGAGAACGAAGAACTGAATTCTAATGCAGGTAAAGCAAGTCCCAGCTGTGACAGGTTGCATTAGATACGAAAAGAGTTTTAATTGTCACTTCATTGCTAATTTGGATAATCCGCATCCTTAGAGTAGGTGTGGTATAGTGGTTAAGATGCTGGACTGGAGACCAGGAGATCATGAGTCCCAGCCCCACCTTTGGCACGAAAGCCAGCTGGATGTCTCTGGGCCAGTCATTCTGTCTCACCCCAGCTTACCTCACAGGTATGTTGTTGTGGGGAGAAAAGTATCACGATTGTTTGCCATCTAGAGTTACTCAGTGACTTAAATATAAATCTGTATTTAGGATACAAATCGAATAAATCAAAAATGGGTATTTGAAATTGAGAGAACATCTCACCTAAAGCAGCTGCAGGAATGCAAAGCGGAAGGTGACGAGGTGCCTTTCCCTTATGGCCTCATGCCACACGAAGCATGCTCCCTTTTCTTTCCCTTGAAAAAGCCATTAAAAGGGTTCGGAAACCATCTGTAATTGGCAGGAAAAGCCTGTGTACGCAGGAAATCCCCTGCCGAGCCCCACTAATTTTTTTTTCTTCTTTTTTTGGCAACAGCTTGGGTTATGCTCCCAAGTTTTCTTTGTCTTCTTTCTTTGGGTTTTTTTTAAAGTTAATCGTGCCTTTTGATTTTGGAAAACGGCAATGTGAAGGCTCAGCCAGAAGGGGAAATATGTGGATAACAGTATTTACCTTAAGCAAAATATTCCTCGTTGGCATGCATGCAGGGCATTTCAGGAATCGGAAAGTGTTGGTCCTCCTCTTGATTCGTATGATCTCTCCCTAAGACTAGCATGGGTAAATTCTTAAGAACTGGGGGATCCAAGTTCATCTTGTGACCTTCCGGAAGTCCTCAGAGGCCAAGTGATAAGATGGTGATTTGAGTGACAAAGTTGAGAGCAATACTTTGGGGACATTTTTGTTTGTTACTGGATTGGGGGAATAAATAAGAGTGGGGATGGGAGAAGAAGGCCTTTAAACCCCTGAGAAACAGCCAAAACATTATTATTGGGGTGTAAAACTCAAGAGGGGAAGATGTTGAAGGTGGCTTAAGGGAGGTTGTGATTCTCCTGTTCAACTTTTGGCCAGGCGGTGAAGACATGGGTGTGTATGCAGTACGAGCTACTCTAATGACTAAACATTAATACATTGAATTATTGTTTTCCACATATATTAATTAAAGGCAAAAGTTTCCCCTGCCAGTTGTGGCTGACTCTAGGCACGGCACTCATCTCCGTTTCATTGCCGAAGAACCAGCATTGTCTGAAGATGCTTCCGTGGTCATGTGGCTGGCATGACTATACGCCAAGGCACATGGAACATTGTTACCTTTCCCACTGAGGTTGTACCTATTTATCCGCTTGCATTTTGCATGTTTAGAACTGCTAGGTTGGCAGGAGCTGGGGCAAGTAACAGGAGCTCACCCCGTTATGCGGTGCCTGGATCTTGAACTTGGGCTGCCGACCTTCTGGCCAACAAGCCCAGTGTGTCTTAACTGCTCACTAAATAATAAACACTAAATACACTGAAATACAGCCAGTTTTAGTTAAGGCATCAGGCTAGAAATTGGGAGAGTTTTAGTCTTGCCTGAGGCACAAAGTCAGCTGTGTGATCTGGGTCAGTCCAATCCTCTCAGTCCTAGGAAACAGGCAATGGAAAGCCACTTCTGATATCTTGCCAAGAGCAAGGTCATCGCCAAGAGTCAACATTGATTCAGAGACATGCGTGCACGCACAAACAAATGCTAAACACTGAAGATAAACCTACTAAATCAGTGTTTAATTCCTGGTATGTTCCCTTCTTAAAGTCCATGTATTACAATTAAGCTTAGTTTTTCTTTTCTTTTTGGAATTTAGTTGTTGCAACTCCTTCAACAGTTTTAGATCTAACATCACTGATCATTATGTATTCTTTTAAGTATTGTAAGGCTTTTGGGAGACAGGCTACCTCAGAATGTAATAAATAAATCAAAGCATTCTGAGTGTAAAAATAAAGATGTGCATATCTCAACGTTTCAGGAAAATAATGTTCTGGAGAACTTCCTCCATCTTGTGTCATCTCAATTGGCTTCTTTGACCTTCCAGAAAATCAAGTCAAATTCAGGGATAGGATAATGCCTATCTTTGAATTTCTGGTCTGTTCTGACCTGCAGTTGTTCTCTGGATTTTCAGGGTCATTACTGGAGATCTTTTTATGGAGATGTGCAAGGATACAAGGGACTATTGGTCAACCCAGAAGACATTCCATCATGAAACTTCTCCATTCCTGTACTTTGACTTGCATGATTTCTGTGCCTGCCTTCCTGCAGTTTCCAAAACCGAGAGAGTTCTTTGAAACTCTTAAACCCTTAAAATAAACCTGGGTTGGTGCACAAACTATCACCCAAGATTCGTGAGGTGGCATGTAACATAAGGGTGTTTTGCCATAAGTCTACATAAAGGTTAAAAATAAATAAAATGGTGGGGTAAATCAAAGATAAAAGAAGATTGGGTTTTGAAAGTGACTTCTTCTGAAATCAGCAGATGCGGCACGCATACCCCATCTCACACACGCACAGGCGCGCGCGCTAAGCCACATTTACCCAGGCAAACATTTTATTTTAAGGAGACAGATCTACAGTTTCTTTGATTCGAGGTTGTGTTTAATAGCTTCTCTAATGGTTGCAACATGACTGTGCATCTTGATTTCAGCATGAATAATAACCTGTTCGTGTTTCATTTAGTTCCAAATGAGAAATTCTGTCTTTTTATTGTTTTAGGAAATTAGGCTGTGTACTATTGCTCCTGGAACTTTATAATTAATCACAAAAGGTTATGGCTATTGAGAGTTCAGAGGAAATAGGCGCTTGAATGGTTATAACTGTAGCTGTCAAATCAGAAATATGGCTTTACAGCCATCGAGTTTGTCTTGAATTCTTTTGAAGATAGACTGTTACACATGCACACACACACACACTCCCATGTACACACTTCAGTGCAGAATTACAAAGAGTTCTTTTCCTGAATTTGCCACGATATCGTGGTCACGGGACGGATGGAAAAATATATACCTTTTACACAATATTTGTTTTCGTTTGGCTGGCATTTTAACCCTCATTAAGAGCTGGAACTCAGGGTGGGCTCTCGTGTTGTAGGTCTGCCAGTTGGTGATGGGGTTTCCGACTCTTGTCGAAGTGGGAAGAATGTGTTAGCCTTAGTGTAAACCCTGATAAATTGACCTCAGGCAGTTCGAAAGCAATGAAGCCCCTTAAAAAGCTCGGGGGGGGGGGAAAGGGGCAGAATTCCAACCGTGCCTGATTTATTCACTTAAACATATTCCTATTCCACTATAATCAAAATGACTTCTGGTAGCAGAAATACCAGATAGGAAAAAATGCAATACAGAATCCAGCATTTGTAGCATAAAAATGCTAAATTATAGCAGAAACAGACAAATGTTGATCAATATATTTTTACAAAGTAGAAAAATAAAAACAGCCCTAGAACGATACAGGTAGTTCTTGACTTGAAGACCCACAAAAGGTACTAACAAACCAGACTTGAACTAAGAATGCCCTCCTCACACCCTCCACTTGGGCATTTGGCAACCCCTCCTGCATTTACAGCGTTCTGTGGTTATGTGACTGTGATGTACAACATTTTTTGGCCAGAAACTGACATTTATTTTTGGTTTTGGTTAAAAAAAGACAATGGGTTTACGTTAAGCATTTGCTTAACGATTGCTGCAGACAGGTTGTAAAATTGTGCATGGTCATGTGATGATCCACTTAATGGCCAGCATTACTTATGACCTGAATACAGGACTTAATTAGGGTCATAAGTCGAGGGCTGTCTGTAAAAAGAGAATAAAACAAGAGCTATATCAAAACAAGTCAAAGCAAACCAGGGAAGTTTCATTTGAAGCGGCTCAGCGTACGGGTCAGCTCATTTCACCCCATTGGTCGTGGCCTCACCTTTTTTGAACTAGAGTGTGGCATTCCTGCTCACATAATGTGAGATTGATTTGGTCCTGTCTTTTTATGTTACTGCTGTATATGTTTTAAAAAAGATACAAATTGATGCAGTGTGAAAAAGCACTGATGATGTTACCTAGTTTGGTCATGAAATGTCTGCAAAAAAAAAAAATAACCAAGCTCAGAGGGCACCAAGGACTCCACAATTCAACCCTGAGCTGCAAATACTCTCTTCACTCAGGATTAGAAATGGGTGCCAAACACTTCAGAAAGCATGCAAACGGGAGCAATTTACATGTAGGCACACTTCTACCAAGGAACAAGTATTCTTTCTCCACTAATGCCTTTGACAGCACGCCCAGTACTGATGACGTTACCTAGTTTGGTCATGAAACATCTGCAAAAAAAAAAAATGCTCAGAGCACCTAGGACTCTACAATTCAACCCTGAGCTACAAATATTTTGTTCTATCGGTAGAAAATACCACTTTCTCGGGGAAGATGTCCAATGAACTTGCTTCGGCTTCTTTAACCCACTTCGTTGCTCTCCAGATTCTCTCTGGAGTCCAGAACAAACGAGCCGAGCAGCTGTAGTTTTTTCCTTCTTTTTGCCTTTGATCCCGCAAAGCCAGTCCCCGTCAAAGAAACCCCACCCCTTCTCTGGAAAACACCCGAAGTCATGCTTCCTAAACATTTCAGCAGCATCTCTTTAGGAGTCTGAAACTCATTCTTCGGTCTTGAGACCAGCTGAGCTCAGACAGAATATCTGCGCGCTGCGTGGAAAAACCTCTCTTCTGTTGTTTGTTTCCATCAGCGTGGTGTGTGCATATTTTCCCCACCTCCTACTCTGTACCTGACATGCAGGGTTTTCTTCCCCCTCGTAAATGCAAACATCCTTCACAATCTGTTTAAAAAACCACAAATACATCACTCAGAGGAATATTTAAAGGAGCATCAGGAGGGGAGGAACTCGTTGGTTTAATGGAATGCTGTCAAGAAAAATCAGCATCACACATGACACGAGGGCAGAAGTGATACTTCTGCACTGACACGTTAGAAGAAAACCCTATGCATTATTTAGAAAAACCTCAAAATCCGCCAGCAGTGCCATTGCCGAGTTAGCAGATGTGGGGTCGCCGCGAAAGGGTTCGGAGTCAAAGAGGCGTCGGCAGAGGCAGCCTTTCCCGCGCAGCACCACCCATGGATGCCTTGTGATTTCCTGCTCGGCAGTTTCTTCCAAAGTCCCATGAAGTCTTCGGTCAAAAGAAGGTGGCTTCCCCGCCCCCCTAAAAAGCAGGCTAGTCATGCTATGGCTGGGTTGTACGTTAATACCCAGATCCTAGGAGGAGGAGGAGGAGGAGAATGCATTTGCTGACAGGTATTCCTGTGAGTTTCTTCCAAGAGCTTCTGTCGGTTTCCTGATTTATTTTTCCTGACAGTCAAGGACACAAACACATGTGTGCAAACAAACCCCATCTCTGTTTTCCTTCTTTAATCACAGCGCTAATATGAGGGGGAGAAGATTTATTTCAACAGGTATCAGCAGGGACCGCGGTCGAGTGAGTAACACAAATTCTGGGAGGTACGCCAAATGCGAAAGGCGAGGTGCGCGTTTTAAGAAAAGCATTTCTCACACCTCTGGAAATGGGGTCTCTCTTCCTTTTGGGGGAAATCTTCACGAGCTCCCGGCACTCCAAATGACCTGCACCTAGGCTTGGATGAAGAAATCCTTCTTTCCTCCCAAGTACGGCGGAAGGACGTTGGATAGGAGGAAAAGGGGTATTTATTCTCCGTTGCGTCTCGCTGGATGCTTGACTGCTGCAGCCTCCCTTGGAAACCCGCGCAAGGTCTTCACATTGAGGAAGGCATTCATTCCCCGGGGGTCGTGTGGATGTGATCTGACGTCCTTTTTAAACTCGCGTCTGCTTGCTTCCTTCTAGGCTGCCCACTTCTTCGTCGTTTCTTTCCTGATGCACTTTGCATTTATTTTAATCATGAATGTTACTGATGGTGCTCATGCAAGAGATGCGGGGGATAGAAATACGAAACCGGCCCCTCTTTGGGATCGGCGCGTCGCGATGTTCCAGCTGACTCCAGGGTCACTGTGGAGGAGGAATGCATGGACTTCTGTCCCTCAGCTCTGGTGACGAAGCTGGTGAGGGGCTTGAAACCCCCCTTTTGACCAAGGCTCTCCCAGCAATGGCCACATAGTCCAGTCGTTCTAACATCAGCAGTTTTAAGATGCGTGGACTTCAACTCCCAAACGTCCCCAGCCGTGGAATTCTGGGAACTGAAATCCACAAATCCTCAAGTTACCGAGGGTTTAAAAGCACCGGCGTAGACCACACGCCCTCTGGTGATCCCTCTCCTTCTCTGTGTGTATGTTAACTGCGCCAGAGATGTGACTCCAGCATCGTGTCCAGCAGTGGCACCTCCTGAATGCCAACTTCCGCCCGACTTATTGCCCTTATCCTGTTCCAGCGTGTCAACAAAGGCCAAGAAATTGACCAAAAGGACTTGTTTAGATCAGTCTCTTAGGGGTAAGTCCGATTTCTTCTGGGGTAGGAAAGGGGTGATTTGCGCAGACGGGAATGTTCGCAAGGCAGACGTGACCTGAGTCAGCGCTTCAAACGGAGAGAGCCGTGAGCATTACTCTGGCGCATCGTCTGTGTCCCAAGCGGGACAGGAGCGCTCAAATGAAGGGTGTTAGGGACTCTCTCTCTCCCTGACGGCCGCCTGAGTCCTGCCCACTTTATCTTAGTTCTGCCCATACAGTGCAAGTTGCCTGCGGTGTGCAAACAGGGTGATGAGATGAGCTTCTGCGGAGGGCCAGGCGCGGTTCCTCGGCTGAGCCGGCTCTCAGCCCAGCCGATCGCAGAATGCACCAACTGGACCGAACTTCCAGTTTGCTTCCTTTGAAATCCTTTCTTCGGAACAGAAGATTATCCTGAGAAGTTCCCTCCAGCTGAAATTTGGAGACAAGTTGGCGTTGTGTTGTCTTGTTTTGAATTTCTTTGGTTGTTGGTATTTCATCTGAGCTGCAACGGGCGAGGTGGGCAGCTCCGTAAGTTGGCTCAACAAACTGCGCGTTTCATCGCGTCCCATCTTTGTTACTTCGGCGGACCCGTGCGCTTCGTACTTTTTCTGGCACGCCAGAATTGTGTTTTGCGGTGTTGCTCTTGACCGCATAAAAATTTGCACCGAAGCGCGCATGGACATCTGAAATATCCCGACTTAAAAACATTTGACTTCAAAGCATTCTGGCAGGGGAAGAAGCTGTTGGATAACTCAGATGTGCGCATCGATGTATAAAGTCAAATCATTTGGAAATCTTGAATTCTCCAAACTCACTTATATGAAGAAAACCATTCAGGAAAAGTTCCTTAATCTTGATGCACTCTGTTTTGTTTTGTTTTTTCAGTCCTCCAATGTTTCAGGAGAAAAATACTCCCAATATTTAGGATCTAGTGGCGTTGCTAAACACCCATCGTTTGATGATAGGTGATGATATTTAAACAAATGAAGATCCAACTATGTGTTCATTCAGGTTTTTCGTTTTGTTTATTTTTAATTCAGAATCACTGAATGCATGTAAGAGGACGAATGATGAAGTGCCGTGACGTACTTTGTTTTTTTTTGTTTTTCTTTAATCCAGTTTTGGACAGAGAAGAAAATGCTTACATTAATGAACATTTTTCTTTCACAAATTTATAGTATCTGAGTGCAGAGGTCTATCTCTTCAAAGCTTTTGGGGGGGCAGACATTCAGCATGCACTAATCTTCATTTTTTCCTCCTATCTTCTTACAGCAGCACTAATGGAAATGTATTTTGTTTAATGACTCTGAAATCCTGTTTGTAATTAGATGTGGGAATTGTTCTTACTTTGTAACAGATGATACTGGAATAATAATATGAGAGGAGCTACACTGAGACTGTTCCCCTCCGAAATCTGTATCATTTTTCACATTATTGACAGGAAGCGTGCTTGAGAAAAACAGAGAAAATACAGAGATTGATTTTATTTTAAATAAAGAAGCAGGATTGTGTCTGATCCAGTCCGATTCACCATAATATTATTTACGACTTTGCATTGCAGGCGATTTGTTTTCTTGTCCGTGTCAGAGTGGAATGTGGTCGGTGTTGTCGTGGCAGGAAATTTCGTAAGGGGACAGTTTTAGAAAATGTGAGTTCTGCCTTCATCCCGTGGCTGCTCTTTGCATATATTTTTAAAATCCTTCCTGTCTGCAAAGAAACACAACACAACAAAACAAAAAAACAACAGCTTCCTAAGTCCCATGCCGTATTTGTAAATGTGCCTTTATGGAAATCTAATGAGACCCATTACATGAAATAAAAGGATTTCATTGTTTCCTTACGCTTGTCTTCCTCTTGCCAAAAAACTCATGTGGAAGGGCAGCCTTCTCCCTATATAGTGACCTCTAGAAATATTGAATTCCTGTTTCCCGTTATCTTCAACCAACGTACCAATGGCAGTCCAGGTTGGGAGTGATGGGAGTTGTTGCTTTAGCCTCAGGTGGGGAAAGAGTATCTTAAATGTCAGCTTTAACGTTCCTGGATCAGGTACTTAAATCTAAAATGTTGCTGTGTTCTCCAGGGCAACCTTTGCCTAGATTGTGTTGAAAGATTATGGGCCAAAGCAGAAGGAATACGCATAATTTTGCTTTCATTCTTTATTTTGGAGGAGAAGCCATAAAGATGTAGGCTAAGCTCCAAGATTCCTGGGTTGACAGGCAAAGGTATGTGCTGCTTTGATATATTTGCATTGTTTTGTTTATCCTCTAAAGAAGCAGCTCAGGTTTCTTAGGCATCTTTTGTGACTTCCAGATGTGCTAGACTATTATTTCCATGATTTACAATTAGAAGAATCCATATCTGTAACAAGGGGAATTGTAATCTATTTGCTCTGCAGGGTATCTAGGTTGGGGCAGTTAAATCTCAGTGTAATATTCATTGCAACGTTTGGGATTCAAAGACCATTTGTTACCCCCCCCAGCAATGACTCATTTCTCAGCCAGTCTTAAGAAAAAGATCTGTGTGCATGCACAACTGCATTGGTGCCCGTTTGATATTACTGTATTTTCAGAACCAGAGGAAGTGAAGGCTGGCAGGTAAGATGGGAGGGTACTAAGGTGGTGAAACTTTGAAAAGTGCTCCTCAGAATCAAATGTTTTCAAGTGTTTATTGTTCTGATCAACCACACACAAAACTAAGACCAGAAGAAACATTATTTTTCCTTTGGTTTTGCAACTCCCATGCTGAGCAAAAGACATTTTCTTCCAGCTATACAGCTGACAACAGCAGGAGCCCCATAAATGCCAATTTTAATCAGAGTTGATTTTATCAAACCCATGTGCAGCCATGTTAAAAAAAAACTGATTTATGTGGAAGGCAAGATGTTTCCTGACAATCTGAGCATTAATTGTTTCATTGATTGCTTCTTTATGTATATGGACTCAGCTGGTGCTAGGCTCTTGAAAGGCCCTGGGTACGAAACCATCCAGGGATCCTGGCAAAACTGGGAACTGGACTCACTACCTCAAGGTTTTAGGTTATGCTTTCAACATGCACTGAATCCCTATCCATTTATATAACACTTTTTCATTTAAGCATTCACATGTTTCTTTCTTTGGAAGTTTTACCACAACCCAAAGAGCTAGAAAATATTTCTGCATTATAAAGGAGAGAACAGCTAGGAGAGAATGTCTTTTCTGAGTTGGGGAGGTGAAGCATGGCTTAGTGTTATATTGTCTGCTTTGCATGCAAAAAAGTGCTGGATTCATTCATTCATTTAGAAAATTTATATGGCTGCCCGACTCACTCACAGTGACTTACAGAAATAAAACCCAGTTACAACACCCAACAAATGCCCACTCCCCTGGCAAAAGCAATCAAGCCAACCACTTGATGGCTTCCATATCACCTGGGGCCCCCCAGGCTTGTTAGCAAAACCAGGTTTTCAGGGCCTTTCGTTTCTCAGGAATTTCTCTTAAGTCTTCTCCTTCCTTCTTCCCCCCTGGGATGTTCCAGAGAAATGTTTTCTCTGGTGCATCCATGGATGGATATTTGGTTGAAATATGTGGTCTTCCAATAGCTTTGGCAACTGGTTTTAGACATTTCTCTCCTTCTGTTGGCAGATTATAACTAGCAGGCTTCCTGCATCTATGAATCTTTATGAAATGGCTGCAAAAAACAAGATAATCGCTGCATTTGGGTAGAGAGGTTTCATGCCATACTGCACATGATTGTCCCATGACTTTGGCACTGTCAAAAGATCTCACAGTAGCAGTTTGCCAAATTAGTGGTAATTAATTAAGTTGCTATGATACTTCCAAAGACACACAATTGTAGATCAAAAATGAAGTCTTTGCATATTTTTCTTTGATTTTTATGGCCAGATTTCAAAACAGATCAACCAATATACACCATATCCAGGATCTTGATATGCTATCATGAATACATTTCCTGTGAAGGATATGTGCACATTGCAGAAATTCATAGAGGAGATGGCATGGGATCTGGACTTTTTTTAGCAGAGGGAAGAAAGTATATCTTTAATCATAACTGATATTAGGTAGGAATGGAAACAGACTCTCCACTTGGAAATGTGCACCTTCATTTAACAGACGTTGTGTGTCTTTGCTATTTTGCCCCTACTGTTATTTTTATCCAACATTTAATCCGTAGAGAAGTTGTGCCAATCTCATTTTCATGACTTTTATCATCCACAAAGCTTTCAGCTTGATTCTTAGTTCACACTGGTATTTAAACATAATATTGTAGTTTATGAAATCCCAAGTGTTGCCAGAAGTTCTCAGAAGCATATCTTTCTGCTTAAATCTTGCAGAGGAGAGACATGTTAAGGTAGCAGGATAAAAATCAATAACAAGTCTTAGGAGATTTGTCAGTTTGTGCCCAAAGTGACACACATTGATACTGGCTGAATAAATTCTCTCTCTTGCTCCAAAGAATGTGAGGATTGAGCAGCAAGAGATAATCAGTGTTGAATCTCTGCCTACAAGACACTGTTGATGCCCACCACATCCTTCCCCATTTGAGTTGATTTTTTTTAAAAAATATACATATTTTTTTTAAAAAGGCAAGCTGGCATGTGTAAAGTGCCATCGTAGCATCATCTTTACTTGTTTTCAAAACCTTATTTATCTACCCCAGTCTCAGAGATTTGTCATATGCTGTTCCTACATCTGTTAAAAATACTTCCTGGTTGCACACCTGTTGGGCTTCCTGCACCCTGAGCAGATCAAGGCAACTGGATGACAATGCTCCAGAATAGTCCAGTTAGATGCAATTGGATGCAATTACTTTAAAATACCACCAGCTTCCGTAAGCTTAATTGTGTATGTGTGTGATACCTTCTAATTCAATTAAGACTAACTATTCCACATTAAGTTCTCTGTTAAAATCCACGCAGTGTATGAAAAAAGTCATTAATTTGGTAATATCAATTTAAATAGTTTTAGCTCATTAACCTTGACACAGATAGTGTTGTTGTTCTCAGCATGGTATCCTGGAATTCTAAAGGCCACTTGAAACCCAAGTTTGTTGTTTTAAGCCATCACTTACAGAATTTGGTCAGTCCATGAGAATTACCATTAGGGGAGTACACATTTTCCAGTCACCTTCAAAAGTAAATGGTTTCTCTCATTTTCCATGGATGTATTTTCTGCAGACTTATTTTATGTTTTGAGACATATAGTACTCCTAACTATTATTTGATATTCTTTGTTATCTGTTTTCTATGGAGTGTATAGTAGTATTGCCTTTATGTTCTCTTCAGTGTATTTTTATTATAAGAAACATCTAGAATTAATTTAATATTTATCCTTCTGATTTGAACTTCCGCTCTTGAATGAATTTCTAGGACAATTTGCTATCAGAATAATAAATATCCACTGCAAAATAAAATAATGTGTAAAAGCAGTTTGTACCTAAAACCTGTCAAATAGCTGAGGAAGAGAGCAATCCAAAACTTGTGTGTTGCCTTAAAGAAAGTCCTCTCCTTGTCAAGCAACCACTGGAATTGAATGGTGGGAGATCTAAAAGATGACACATTTGGGGGAGAGATTATGGATCTTGCAGGTTTTCTGGCCCCAGACTGAAAAAAGCTTAAATATTTCGAGGTTGCCCTGGAAATAAGTGAGAAGCCAGTGTAGTTAACAAAAACCCAGCATAACATTCCAAAGAAAATCCTTAAGAACCATTTTTGGCAAGTTTTCAGAAGAGAGTTAACTGAATTCTAAAGCAAGTTTCCCATAAATCCTTGTTTGTCTTGTTGAGTTTGCGCAATATGATTTTGAAAGGACAAAATGAAGGGGAAAAAAATCTGATGATTCAGAGAATGCTGTGAATTCATAGCTAAAAGTAAATGAAAGGAAGGTCACATTAACCCCCATGATACTCGTTAGTGTAATCACACACAGAAGTAGACATTTTTGAAATGTGGTGATGGGAGTGTGGGAAATGTACAAGAATAAGAAGGCAATGACTCACCAATGACTGAACAAAGCTCAGATTTTACTGCTCACCAAATTTATGTTAGGACCAACAACCCTGTTGAGTGAGCACATTTCCTAGATGTGCAACAGAATGCCTCTGAACATCCCATAGTTCCATTATTGTCCCAGTTCCTGCCAACCTAGCAGTTTGAAAGCATGTAAAAATGCATGTAGATAACTAGGTGCCACCTCTAGTGGGAGGTAGCAATGTTCCATGCACCTCAGCCTATAGTCATGCTGGCCACATGACCACGGAAGCATCTTCAGACAAATGCTGGCTCCCTCAACTGATTCAGACATCAGCACAACCACGACTGGCAGGGAAACCTTTACCTTCTTTCTCAAGAAACTGATATCCAGTGATCCATTAATTCTGATCCAGGTAGTCCCAACGACTACAGTTGGGAGCAGAATTTCCACTGGTAAGCAAGGCAGTTGTTGAGTGAGTTGTGCCTGGATTTACAACCTTTAAGCAAATTAAGCATTTGTAAGTGAATTGTGCTTCCCCCATTGACTTTGCTTGTCAGAAGCCGGCTGGAAAAGTTCCAAATGGCCATTACATGACCCTGGGGCACTGCAATCCATGAATACAGGCTGGTAGCCAAGCCCCAATCAAAATTTTGATCACATAACCATGGGGATGCTGTGATGGTCATAAATGTGAGGACCGGTTGTAAGTCACTTTTGTCATGCCATTGTAACTTCAAATGGCCACTAAAGGAATGGTTGCAGTTGAGGTCTACCTGTACTATATGTAACTAACATACATCCAAAATAGTGGCTATTGAGATATATTTCGGACGTACTATTTCATGAGGAAAAACAACAACTGTTGACCAGACTCCCCCCCCCCAAAAAAAAACTGCTTAGAAAGCACTGACACACCCTGGGCTGCACTCCAGCCACAATCCAAATTGAGAAGTAAAACTTAAAGTTACACGAGAGCAATTCAAGTCAATATGTGCCGTGATATATTTTACAGTCGCAGTAAAAATAAAGTATATAAGAACTTAAACCAACAAATCTCCGACGACCGAGCCGGTATGGATTTCTGTAATTTACTTCTCATATTTTTATAGGGGGGAGACACTCTTTGTCTGGCTC
>JANHZU010008051.1:265743-279797 GCA_032468055.1 Acrochordus granulatus
CAACGACTCCGACGATGTCTGCAATTGAAATAAGGGGAGAAGAGAATTACTTAGTTGGAAAGCCATGTCCAGATCATAATCCTTATCTCTGACAACGGTTAATTGGGCAGGCCCCTTATGAATACATTTTCTCTTTCAAGTTCAGGTCCTCTATTCCATACTTAAATCCCAAGGTGACCTAATTGTCTCCCAACCCAACTCATAGATTCCCCATGTTACCCTGGGGGCAAATGATAGTTTCCAGAAACCTTGGCTAATATGGCATAGTATAATTTGCTCATGTCTGGAAAGGTGGTAAGAAATCAGAGGACAGTAGAATAGAGATGAAAATGTTTGAAAATCCCACCGTTCCGGTGTATAGTTTGGAGGCTGGTTGGAAGCCAACTGTGATAAGACGTTAAGAAAGAAGTCAATAAAATAATACACCCTCCACACAGGGGCTTGTGATGTATTGCTCTTTAAGAAAGTGGCAATTTTATTACAGGGGGTTGTCAAGAACAAACATCAACTTTCTTTCCAAAATGAGGAGCTCAGGGAAGTGAGCGTTTGTCATTATGTTTAATTTGCGTGTACCTCGCCATTGGAAAGGCCAAGGGAGCTGGGCCGAGAACACAGCTGTACAGGCGCCTCGACTAATTGCCTCTCCATCCTCAACCTCATTTATCTTCATTTCTTCCCAATTATGCCACATTATCAATAGTCTCTGTTGCATCCGAGTCTTAATCCCCTTTATTCAGGCAGCATTAGACAGTGGCAGATGACTTCGTGGAGGTAGTCAGAGTAAACAGCTCGGAAATGCCACCCCTGGCAGATGGCGATGCTTCACGAGAAATGGACAAAACATTTTGGAAACACGTCGTTGGGTAGTGGTACAAGGAGGCAAGCTGTCAATATTTTTACAAATGATCATCAAAGTGCGGCTTGCTTAATATCAATGGAGCACTCGGCCAAAATGAGTAAAGTTTGGAAACTCCTTCAAAGGCTGCATTGCTGTAGATTGGGAAGCCCTTTTCAGAAGAGTATTGAGCTGAAGGACACCTCTCGTGATTTGAAGGTAGTCCCTCACCCATAGCAGACACATCAGTTGCCTTCCATCTTCTGCCCCAATTTTTCTTTTTGGGAAAGACACCTTTGGAGTTAGTGATATCCTTTAGGCTCTCTTTGTTCTCTGCATGAGGCTGAACAACCTCTTCTCTGTTGAGACTGCAAGCAAGTTTCTGGGCTGTGTTCAGTGGTAGGTGGTCGAAGAGGTTGGTCAAAAATTAGCAACAGAAGTCATTTGGTTTCTTGCTGACTTCCTCCTTTCCCCACCTTTCTTATTCTGAATTATTCTTCTCTTGAATTATTTCTTCCTTACAAACCTCCTCCCGTCCTCCTTTTCCCTTTGCAGAAGACAAGAACAGATTGCGCCTTCAGTGAGATGGGTGGCTGTATAAATTTGATAAAATTAGGCTGAAGGCTGCATGATATCTCTTATTTAACCCATCTCTTCTCTAAGCAGAGATTGGGTGAATAGTCTCTCTAGTGCACTTATGCAATAAATGTTGGCCCAAATACACTCAGCTACTCTCACATATTTCTCATGCTAACCAAATTCACACTGAATAGTAAATCAGGTGTCTGGTGAGTCCTAACTTATAGTGAATTGGAAGAGCGCTAATGCATTTTGCCTGTTTCTTCCTGGTTTGCTGTTGACGCTAAGTTAATAACTACATAAAGCAGAGTTGGCTTCCTTAGTGTACAATGAATCTTCACAATTTTGGGTTTTCTCTTTTTTCCACCCAAACTAGATAAAATCCATCAGCTAACAAGTGTTGGTCCATTATCTTGGTTGTAAAGAGAGCAACAAGCTGAGATCCTGACAGTAATTTGTGTAATATAAAATGTTTCAGGTTTGTTTTGACACATGTATTCAGTAGAAGAACCAAGCAGGAGTGGGTTGCTTCACAAGTAATTATGTTTCGTCTTTCATAAGTGGCTTACAAATGCTGGAAAAGCATGTTATCCATAGCAGCAAGAAAAAAAGGTTGTCTTTATGGGTTGATTGGATTTATATCTCATCTGCCCTCCAGGAGCTCAAAGTGATGTTCACAACACTGCTTTTTCATTTTCCGCCCATTATCATCTTTGTGATATAGGGTGGGTTGAGATGTCCAAAGGGGTACTGATGTGATAAAGAGGATGACGAAAAGAGGTTCAGCCTGCTTGTTACACTTTTCTGCATACTTTGGGAATGGGGGCATTTTAGTATGTTCAAACCAGTATGAAGCTGAACGTACCAAATGAGTCCATATCTGGCAAAAAGTGGCCGGTCTCTCTGTATAATTTGGTGGTTTGATGCAAAATTTGACAGTCCAGTCTTAGAGGTCTGCCAAAAAAAAAAAAAGAGCAGGGGTCCTAAAAGCCACATGTACCCCACAGCTTGTAGCTGTGATACTAAGCTAGGTACATCTTCTGCTTCTTGACACTAAGCTAGGTACATCCGTCGTAAAAGCCTGTATGAGGCACTTTAGTTTGGCAGTGCTGCAGCTCATTTCAGTTATCAACCAACCGAGCCCTAATTATTCTCACTTAAAGTTAGAATTAGTTTTCAAGAAGTTGGAGGAAAATCTGGGTGCTTCCCTCCTTATCTATTTATTACACAATTATCAACAGATTACCACACCTAAGTTGTGACAGACATATTTTTTAAGTATGACTGACTGATGGACAGACTGGGAATTGCTGAATTAATGGGCACACTTCAAAGGCTTGGCAGAGCTGAGCCGTAATTACATCGGCTGAGCCACTTGATAACTTTTTGGAAGTAGACCAGCAGAAGGCCATCGCCGGAGCTCTCCGTTTTTAATATGTTAGCATAACCAGTTGTGTGGCTTATTCCAAAGGTGCAGGGTAGGGTCCTGTTCGTGTGGCTATAAAAACCCAACCATCAGATGCTGAGGAGTCTTTCGGTGGCTCATTCATTTTTCATTTTAGATGATAATAAGCCAGATTCTCGGGGGAATGTCTTCCTACCACCGACTTGGAGTCGCTTTTGCCCCTCTCGTTAAAACCATGTTCAGGTACATCTTAGGAAACTACTGCAAGTTGCTCTTATTCCTTTGTTGTAATTATTGATTGAAAAGGGAGTCCCACTCTTTTGTAGTAAACACTTACATTGCAACCCTCTCCTTTCCTGTATTTTTATTCAGGAATATATAAAATAGAAGGGAGAAATAATTGATCGGTATCTATCATCTGTACCTATATTTTGATTTATTATTCCAGCTACTGAAGTTTCAGTCTGTGAAAAGAACTATTTCCTGTGTCCACATTTTCACTAATACTTTTTTTTCCCTGAAAGCTCCCCAGTTCCTTTATGTTTATTTTCTAGGTATTTGTTGAAAAGTGTGATTATTGTTGTTGTTTTGCCTATATAAGTATGGTGACCATTAAACTGTGTAGTCCAGCACTACAAGACATAACATAGTCGTCAACCTGGACTTCTTTCAAAGGAGATTAGACAACTTTATGAAGGATAAGGCTATTAATGGCTATGGATGAGTGACGGGATGCTGGAGAGGACAGGAAGATGCTGTTGCTCTCTGTCCAACTTCAGGGATTCCTGTAGGGAACAGGACTCTGGGTTAAGATTGCTTTTACTGGATAAGACTGAATGTGCCCTTCCCAAGGAGTGCTATAGATTAAGCACACCCATGATGAATAGACAGAAAGGATAAAGCAAGTGGATACTAGATTTGTGAGCATGGACCTCTGAGAATCTCTGAACCAGACACTTCCATTTCCCAATTTTAATTTATGTATCTGCAGATTTATTTATTGATTTGATTTCTGTAGCTGCCCCTCTCAATCAATGACTGTGGGTGGCTTACAGTCAAAATATATACTACCGTCAAACAATAGAACATTTCAAAACAATCACAACATTAAAAATCTAAAATAAATATGAATATACATAGCAGCAGATATTTGGCCAGTCAACACTAAAAACCAGGAAACAGGACCTTTGTTACATTCAACATCCCAGGTTGATTGGTTGAACACAACCAATCTTTACAGCCTCATGAAAGGCTAGCAGGGTTGGGGCTAATAGTGTGAGTGAGCTCATAATGACTAAATCCATTATGAATTTAGAACTGGAAGGATCCTGTGAAGCAGGGTTCATAATTGCCGGGAATCGGCGGTCCTAAATAAGAGATAGCAATCTTACTACCCTCCAGATATTATGGACATGAATTCCATTATCCCAAGCCAACAGGGCCATTGACATGGGATTGTGAGAGTTGTAGGCCAAAACAACAGGATGGTACTAATTATCTTCCTCTGGTCTCTGCTCTGTGTATGTGAAGGTTTCTGCCACAATGCTTTCCATAACTCTTCCCTGATGTAACTCCAGGAAATTTGTGAAATGTGAATCTGGTGATGTGATGAGATCTTAGGAGCCTCCTCACAAATACACTGAAGTTGTTTGCCTTTGAACAACCTCGAGGCCACTAATAAGTTAAAACAAATGTAATAAAATGAGAATTACAACGTCTCTAAAAGCAAAGCAGCTGTTAAAACAGTTGGGCATCTTCTAGCAGGAAAAACAAGTCAGTACAGCAACTTAAAAACAAATCAGTCTCATGTTTTAGAACTATTCTTGGTCTCAAAGCTATCTAACAGAGGGCTGTTAGGAAGGAGACAAGAAGACCCTCTGGATTACAGCGAGAACTCTTAGGTGGTGGAAATCAAAAAAGTTCTGAAGTATAGCCCTCGGTTTTGCATTCACAATTCAGAAATGAGTTTTCCTATAACTAGTAATATATATAATTTCAGATTTGCTGGCTGTATGAAATATAAAAACAAATGTATATATACTTTCTGTAGAATGTTTTATGAAAAATCTCTGCTAAGGAAGGAAGGAAAAGAGGGAAGGAAGGCAGGAAGGAAGGAAGGCATTGTGCACACACACAGCTTTTGAGAATTCACCATGCACGGACACTGAAGGCATTATTACATTTAACAAGGAAATTCAATTTTTTTCTTCCCCAGAAATGTATAGCCACAAATCAAATGTCAAATGCAGATAGATGTAGTGGACAATGTGAATTTCATTTAGAGACACCTCACCATTTTAAAAATAGATAGAATGAATCTGAAACCAAAGGAGAAAACAATGTCAACCGATTGAACTTAGATTAGTTTTTGAAACTTTTCATACCCATCAAACAGCTCAATCCACAGAACGGATCTGCATGTTGCAGCCTCTCCTGCCTTAGAAAGAGCCAGTTTTAAAAAACAAAACGCTACAACTAAAATCTAGAAGGTGACCTCTAATAAAGGTAAAGGTTTCGCTTTCAGTCGTGTCTGACTCTAGGGGGTAGTGCTCATCTCCATTTCATGGCTGAAGAGCCAGCATTGTCCATCATCGTGTGGCTGGCATGTCCATACACCAAGGCACATGGAATGGTGTTACCTTCCCACCAATTTAGGCGATACCTTATTTATCTACTTGCATTTCTACATGCTTTCGAACTGTTGGATTGGCAGGAGCTGGAGCAAGTAACGGGAGCTCACCCCATTACGCAGCGCTTGGGTCTTGAACTTGGGCTGCCAACCTTCTGGCCAACAAGCCCAGCAACTTAATCTCTAGGCCACTGCTCCCCTCAATACTTTACCTAGAAGTCTTTTTCTGAGAAATATACTTCCAGCGCTTTTACAGCGTTGTAAAGATTACTGTCCCACCAGGTACCTCCTACCATAATAACTAGAGTTGTTACACAAGCCAATCACAAATCAGAATATAGTAAAATGTATAGGAACATCATTGCTTTATCATTCCATTCCATCCCACCACTTGCTGTACAGATGACAGTTTACCCTCTTGGACATTCAGTGGATTGATCAAGAACTAACCGTAATGGATTGTCTCTGGTTTCTTGGAATATTGAGGGTTGGAAGACCAAAAAAGATGACAACTCCTTTTTGGATTTATTTCATACCCATGACTTAATTCTTTTGTAGGAAATATGGTCCTAGGAGCCATTGGCTGTGCAGAGCTTCATTGTACAACAAGAGATCCCAGAGTTGTGCCCTAGGAGACCTTTGAGTGCTCATCCCGAGCAACCTTGAGGTCACAAACATCCAGCTTAAATTTTGTGAGCTTTATCATGAATAATTAATTTGCCTGATCAAGAGCTTACGTCTCCCTTCCCCCTTGCAGGCTGTTTTGCTTGACTAATGTTCATTGGGGCTAATTCTCCAAACTCACTGGGCTGGTGATTTGAATGCCATCAGAAAAAGAAATGCCAGCAACCTGTGAAAGACTGGGTCAAGCATTGAAATAGGCACCCCTCCTTCTGCACAAACATATGGTGAAAGCAGGTTATACATTTTCACAAAATGTGGTGCCAAATTTAGCATGCCCAATCATGAGGCACCGCTTTACCACAAAAACAAATGGATGAAACTGCTACATGTTTTCCTTTCTAATACTCGAAGATGCTTTGCATATCTTTGTCTGGGCAAATGGGCACACTTTGCCCATTTGGGTTTTTGGTGGGTCTAGAGCAGGCTGATCTTTTGCTATGTTTTTGTAGCAGAAAATCTAACAAAAATTAAAAAAACTTAAAATGTATAAAATGAAGATAGTGGAAACAGCAAGCAGGTGCCCATGGAGATATAATTTTATGTCTGATTGACATTTGAGAATTTCTGCCAAGTTTATGGAAGACTTGGAGAGTGGAAAGAGGAGGACTCATCAGGTTGTCAACAGTGTTAGAGCAATCTGGTAAGGTTCTTGGTGCTCTCTGAGCTTGGGTGTCTTCTTTCAGATGTTTCATAACCCAACTAGGGTAGCCACATTACCCAGCAAACTAACACTGATATTACCTAGTTGGGTAATTAATGTCTGCAAGAAAATCACCAAGAGAGCACCAAGGACCCCACAGTTCAACCCTGAGTTACAGATAGTATTTTCTATTCATCATCTAGTAGCCACCATATTTTTCCTCCAGGATTCTCTACTTGATAAACTCTCTTAATATGAAATATTATATGAAATATAATCTGAAAACCTTTTCAGTGCAATATCCTGTATATAAGATCAGAGTAATTTGGACAATCCTAAGTCACTGCAGATGGTGACTGCAGCCATGAAATCAAGAGACGCTTGCTCCTTTGGAGGAAAGCTATGGCAAACCTAGACAGTGCATTAAGAAGCAGAGACATCCCCTTGCTGACAAAGGTCTGCTTAGTCAAGGCTATGGTTTTTCCAGGAGTAATGTATGGCTGTGAGAGCTGGACCATAAGGAAGGCTGAGCATTGAAGAATTAAGAAACTAATATCCAGGGATTGGCTGGTTTAAACTGTGGTATTGCTTGATAGAGGATTCAGGATTTGTAGATTAAGTCGTTTTTTAAAATGTCAGAAAATTATACTGATAAAAAAGAATTAAAGTGAATAAGAACATGTGCCTACCTATAAATGCAGCAATTTCTTTGAAAGATTTGGCTTCAGGTTTGCAGGTACACATGAATCGCTTAAGCATCGCTTAATGACAGACGTACAAAAATGGGAATAAGTGATCAAATCATACCTTTCATAGAATAGAACTCAGAATGGCAAACCCAACTCTCATCCCTGATTTATGAGTACTGATTTCTTCTGGATGGAACAATGGTATATTCAAAATGCTCCATATACTGGCTGTGCATGTACAACACATCTAAACTGGATGATGGAATTCACCCAACCCTAACTCTCACCAATAAAATTGACCCTTGCAGACATTGTTCGGAAAACTCTATATTCCTACTATGAGCATAAGCCGCCAAGAGTCATGTTTGATTTTGGCGGCATATAAATTTAATCAATAAGTAATCTAACATAGATTAATTTGACTAGGATAGCATCATCATTAATAGTCATTATATATTATATTTCTGTATAAAGGTTATTTGTGTCCTCCTTAAATGGACAGAACCTGGTCCTATGTCCCTACCCAGTTTATAAGCTGTGAGCTTGGTTGTTTGCTTGCAGATATTTCACTACCCAACTAGGTAACCTCATCAGTGCTAGTTAGTGTAAGGTTTGCTCCCTATATGTACAGTAGCTTGCCCTACCAATGTTGCTGGAGTTTCCCCTTGGTAGTTCCTTGATTAGGGTATTGGGTGTATTTAATTAGATGTATTTAAGCAGAAGAATCTGAGAAACTTGGATTTGGGTCCCCGCATAGAACAGGGAGTGGTATCGATGATCTCAGAGGATCCTGTCAGCCCTAGAGGTCTGTGAAATAGAATAGGCACCGTCTCTGCTCTCTGAAACGCAGTGCCTTGTTTCCCTTCCTTAGCATCTTTCATACAGATACTCTCTGGAATGGATCCAGATACAGATCATTTCTTAATTTACACACTGCATCCACTGTTTAGTAAATGACGCAGACCTGTAGTGGTGTTAATTATGATTAAAAACATGTTTGTTCTTCTCTCTCTCTCTCTCTCTTCTGTCAACCATGGAAACCGATTTATCTTGACTGTGTCAAACAGGCAAAAAATGTTTCAGCACCAAGTCTGTCTTGATCAGGAATCTGTAATATTTGTGTTCCTCTGTAGGCATAAATAAGACCAAGAAGGATATGGCAGATTTGTTCTATATGTTGGATCATTGCCTTGCTCAGTCCCTCATCTTACTCTGTTTAGCTGCCAGATATAAAGGAGGGTTCCCAAAAACGCTACCTGAAGTTGGACATTCAAGCTTGTTGTTCAAAATGACAAGGCTAGGATCGCACATCAGTTGCTTGGAATCAGGCCATTTTTCATAATCTTTTGGTCATCCTCCAGCCATCATCTTGAACCATTTAAGGTAGGGGTGTCCAACCTTGGCAACTTTAAAAGGTGTGGACGAGCTGAATTCCACACATAGTCCACACATAGGTGGCTGAGGAATTCTGGGAGTTGAAGTCCACCCCTCTTAAAGCTGCCAAAGTTGGACACCCCTGTAAGGAACTTTCAATACCCTCTTTAATCCAATCAGTTTATTCATTGTTTTCCTTCTGCTTCCCTCAACTTTGCCAATGCTGGGAATATTTTCTAGTATGTCAACCATAGGCACAACATATGGGAGTGTCCGTTAGTTGATCATCAGCCTTTAGTGATCCAAGACTGATTAGTTACCCTTGCAGAGCATGATGCTCTTAGCATTTCCAAAAATTGTAATTTGAAGACATCTGTCTACTTACTTTCATTCATTCTCAGTGTTTGGCTTTCAATAATTATACTATGCCAGTGTAAACACCACTGTCTTAATTTTCTGATCTTGTTTAATGGGAATGTCCTTGTTATTTGCCTTCCTTGGTTAGACTGGTTTTCCAATATTCTCTTTATATTTGAGCTAGAGAAAAAAAAACACCATTTAAAATTATTTTTGCCTTTTTAATGTTTCTCACTCATATTTAATATGGTTAAATATGGTTTACTTTCCTTTTTTTCCCTTTCATCCTAAGCTGTTCTAAGTCTTTATTTTCAGCTAGTAAAGAGATATCATCTGCCTATCTGAAATGGTTAATCTTTTAGCCTCCTGTTTTGATACCGTCATCTTCTTCTTATTAAATATTTGCTGCATAAGATAAAAGGATGCAAGGAAAATATGTGAGTGTAAATAATTTGTTTTGACATTATGCTTAAATATAGCTTTTCTCTTTTTCTTTTTTCCATGATTCTGCAGAAGGATCTTTTGCCTAAAGGCCTGGTAATATGTGAGCAGGGAGAAATATTTATGCTCTTTGCCCACCCAAGAAAAGTGTTAATAACTGGGAAAAAATAAGATTAATAAAATGCAATGTGGATGAATCGTGCGCGCCCTCCCAGTTTGCTACTGACACTGATAACTTCAGCTGAAGAAATTGTAAGAAAAATTTGGTCACAGGTCAAAGCACATTTTTTTTGTTTATTTACTTACACAGAAAAGGCAGTGATACGGCACCCTGTTTTGTGTTTCCTGTGAGTGCAGCATGTACCTGACTTTTTTAGATAGGAGAAAATGTGTTCAGGGAGCATGATATAATTACAAAACAAAATATAGGTGTCACATAACCATGATGCCATTTTTAAAGGACTTTTTGGAAACCAGAATTACTGCCTGGTGGAAAGTGTTTTTCGTTGCTGAAAATTTTGGCTGGTGGGATCCAGAAGATGAGACTTTTCTGCTGTCGCGCCCGCCCTCTGGAATAGTTTCCCTTCTGAAATGAGGTTGACCCACCCTTTGGCCTTCGGAAGGAGCCTCAAAACCTGGCTTCATGGGTTGGCCTGGGGTCTGGACAGCCATTTGTCTCATCTAAGATGGCTAGTCAGTTTATAGATCTTGCTCGTTGTGTCCCACGTTTTGTTTTGCTTTTAATTTTCAATGTAATTTTGAATGTAAATTTAATGTTTTTATTGATGTATTTATTTTATATTTTTATTATTTTAACGTGAGCCACCCAGAGTCGCCTTTGGTGAGTAGGGCGGCAAATAAATTGGGAATAAAAAAATAAATAAACTCCTTGCCATCTTTCTGCTGGAGCCAATACGCACATACGCTAAGAGGTTTACAATATTGCATTTTTACTTGGTAAAGAATTTTAAAGCAATCCATTAAAATTTAGACCCATTAAAGCAGAAAAGCAGAGTGAAAATTAAAACTAAGGAGTACAAAGTACACCTTGTGGGCCCTTCTCAGGCACCTCTCAGTACCACACACTAAGAAAACTGAAAATGATCAAAATCCAAGCCAACAGTATCAGTTTTTTGGTAGGCATGGACCCCAAACTTTTCTATGAATCAGTGCTGGTTCTGCTAATGATAGGAACATCGACACTATGCTGGATTTTGCATTTATGCTTGACTGTGTTTCACCTATAAATATTTATTTGAATCCCGCCTTTATTATTTTTACAAATAACCCAAGGGAGCGAACATAGTCCACACACCTTCCTTCTCCTGTTTTCCTCACAACAGCAACCCTGAGAGGAGGGATGGGCCGAGAAAGAGAGAGACTGGCCCAAAGTCACCCAGTTGGCTTTCATGCCAAGGGCAGGACTAGAACTCACAGCCTCCCGCTTTCTGGCCTGGTGCCTTAATCACTAGACCACTCTAGCTCTAATATTGTTCCTATTTTTTTTTAAATAATGCATAACAACAATAAGAAAAAATACAGATTTTGCAAGAATAGTCAAGTCAAAACAAGTATAGGGTATGCATGTATGTATTGAAATGAGACAAGGTTGGCCCCTCCACACAAACGTAGGGAAAATTGAACTGTTAAAGAACAAGAGATTTCACCAAATAATTTTCTACTTTTTCAAAACTGCTTGGTATGTCACGGCCTGTTTAAAGATCTCTATTCTGGATTGCTGGAATTCAGAATGTAAGGTCTGAGTTGTACCCCATTTCAGTCAATATGGATTTGAGGTCATCCGTGTAAAATGTGTGGAATTTATGATGGCCCATCTGACACAAATACAGCTGTACAATTGAACGCCGCTGTAATTATGCCACATTATATTAGAACATATGATATAATTTAACTTGACATAAACACTTCTTTCTTTGCCCATGCAAAGCTCATCATTTTTGCAAATTACACATTTGCACTAGTAAAGATAATTCATAGCTTGTCTGTAAGCATAAAAATGATGGAGCATTTCCTTTTTTGCTCAGTCATTGATCTTTCGGATTTTACTGTTTGATAACATGAATCACATTTATTAGCCGAGTGCTCAGCGTAAAGAATGTAGAATGCTTCTCTGCTGTTATCTTCAATTACGATACGTTTTTCCCTCTGCCTCTCTCTTTTACGTAGATGAAATATTATAGGTTCTAATTGGAAATCAAGTTAATGAATTCCTGGCATTGTCAGTAATCCAGACAGACTCTCCCAACCATACCTCTCTTTTACCCGTTCGCAAAATAATGAAATAATTTTATTGAACAGAGGGGGTAGGAAGAGAGAAGCACATTCCGTGTAGCAGAAACCTATGAGTGTTTTGGTCTATATATAAAAAATGGGCACAGGGTTTAGAGTAGTATTTCTCAATCTTGGCAACATTAAGATGCATGGACTTCAACTCCCAGAATTCCCTAACCAGGTATGCTAGCTGGAGAATCCTGAGAGTTGAAGTCCACACATCTTAAAGTTGCTAAGGCTGAGAGACACTGGTTTGGGGTGCAGATAAGATTAAATGGTGTTTATTTCTTACCTGCTTTTACATCAAGAGGAGAGACTTGTGAAAAGTTGGCCAAGTTCGAGGGGGAGAATGAATTTTCTTGCTGGATTCTTTAAAGCAAATCAATTTTTACAATGGTCATAGGCCAACATGAGGAGGACATTGAGATTATATATTTTGCCTGAATATAAACAGATATTGGTGGAGATCATACATTGCATCAAACTTTTAATAAGATTTATTTTTCTTTGGCTTAGTACATACTGCAGATCCGTTCATTGTAATGTGTAAACCATGATTCAGGGTTTAATCTGTTCTGGGAACCTAGCCAGGTGTAGCTCACTTCAGTAAAATACAGTTCAACTATGACTGATTGTAGCTTGTAATGATATACAGTCATGTAATAGAAAATATATCCAACCAACTATATTCGATGATACGAGTTAGACTAGTTATTCTCTGTTTTAGTGCTCACCTCCACAAAAAAAAAATCTACACACTGTGCCTGGGCTATTGAATATTTGCTAAGAAAATCTAAGTTGTCTAATGTATAGAAAATGCTTCATGTCAACAGCACTCGTGCACTTATTTATTAAATTTATATGCTGCTGAACTCAAATGACTCTCGGCAGCTTACAGTAAAACAATCATAAAAACAATTCAACCCTTTAAAAACCTTGAAAAAGAACCCAACTGGATCAAGAGAGGAGGAGCCAAAAGATATATATGGGGGAACAGAGGTGACTAATAAACCACCAACCACCTCCACGATGATGTACCCCATTAGAGCCCCATTAGGCCAGCTGGCAGTTGATGGGCATCCTTCCCTGCTCCCTGTTCAGAGATTTGCAAGTTCTGTTGAATTCCCATGCTCTAAACAACACACAGTGGGCTCTTTTACCTCAATTAGGAGCTTTGCAAATTAATTACAGTTGAAAGGGATTGCAAACCAGGGTTCCTGATTAAATGTCTTTAGGACTCATGTAAGTATTCAGGCTACCTGTTTAGACTCAGATTGTTCCTTTGGCTGGACACATGGTGACAAGGACATGGACAGATGCTCACACCCACTTTTCACTCTTTTTTTCCATCTCTTATTAAAAGGAAAAAGGTTAGAGTTTATTGAGTATGTCTCATCTTTAGGTGTTCCTGTTTTCTTCCTAAAATCAGAATGAGAATGTGTACCCTGGTCCAAGAATTGTGGTCTGCCAAGGGACTTCTCTTTTACCTCCTGTTGCGATTAATGGATTATGTAGATTTGTGATAAACAGCCTTTTTGACTATGGCACCTAATTGTGGGTTGTCATCGGATTGGCTTCATTTAAGCATCTATTCTCTCGCATTTTGGAGATCTGAGACAATAGCTTGGCATGTACATTATTCCTGTGTGGGCTGTTTTTAATGATTTTTCATATGTGTTTTATTCCAATTAATTGCCTTGTTTTATCAATCTTATCCATGGTTTCTCCAAAGTGGTCAAGGGTTGATGGGACTTTTCATTATTGTTGTGGTTATTATATGATCACAATAATATGAAGTCACAGCTGCCAGTTCTTTAGTTGGTGTTGGCCTTCATATGCATCAAATTCTTCCCAAGAACCTAAGATGTTGTGATGTAATGGTGTAGTACTGTGTATGTGTGGATCCAAGCAGTGTGACCTTTTGTAATTGATTGATGGAAATTTTGTCAATGGGCAGTTTTTCTAAGTGCCATCTAACATTTCTTAGTATGGCACCCAATGTGTAGATAACCATTGGGACCACTACAGTTGGTTTATGCCATACTCTTTCAACTCCTGCCTACCCAGCAGTTCGAAAGCACGTGAAAATGCAAGTAGATTAATGGGGACCTCCTTCGGAGGGAAAAATT
>JANHZU010008052.1:5864-19908 GCA_032468055.1 Acrochordus granulatus
GTTGCCATTTCCTTCTCCAGTGGAGTCCTGTAGCTCATTTTCCACTAGATGTCCAGGATCCCCAATAACATCTAGTGCGATCCTTGTTAACCCGGGCGACAACCGAGCCAATATGGATTTCTATAATTTACTTCTCATATTATTATAGGTGGGAGACACTCTTTGTCTGGCTCCTCTGATGAGACCTGTCTAGTATGGTTGAACCCCTGGCAGAGCTCTCATCTTCTTCAGAGCACACAAGCCCCCCAACCACAGCAAGGTGGTGCCTCACTGGAGGTCTGTCAAGATGACCAGAACCTAAATTTTTTTTGGACTTTTCTAGGATTATATTCTTCTCTAAAATAAACCTCAACTTTAATTTTTGCCTGTATATACAGTATGCATTGGGATTTAGCTATTTGAAATATTATATTATCCTATATAAGACTATTCTGGCTATAATTTGTATAAGAGAAATCCTTCTCCTAATTCCATAGTGGAAGAAGCATGTCTGGAAGAAAACTTGGACCACTTCCACATGGCACCATTACCTCTCCCCAATCCTTTACAAAAAATGTTGTAACGGCCAATCTAACTTTCTTTATTCCTGCCAATTTTGGACTGTTGAGAATAGTCAGGGAGTACTGTGAGATAATCAGTGCTCTTTCCAGTCAATCTACAGAAGAGTACACAAATAATAATTCTGAAGTGCCCCATCCTCTGAAGAAACTTCCTTCACTTTCATTGCACATAGGCAAGAAAAATGAATAGTAAGACTTCCCTCCTCCATGCTCTGATCTGGCTATTTAACAAAAAATAGAGAAAGAGAGTAACAACTATCTTGAATCCAAAAGCTGGGGACTGCTTGCCAGGCAGATTTTTATAGAGATTGTAACAATCTAAAACCAATCAACAGTGGGAACTTGGAATTCAGGGACTGGAAAGTGGGGTGAGGAAAAATTCAAGGAAGGACTTTTTGTATTCTATTATATTTGTGCACTGAAGACAAAATAAAAAGATGAAGAAATTCCCTACTTCCCTTGGAAAAACAGGAATTATAAAAACAATCCATGGAAAATTGAGGGAGAGTAATGATAAATATTTGTGGAAATGGATGTCCCCCCAGTTATTCTGGCTGCCTTTTTATTTGGGTGCCTTTCAGAAGCTTACCTATTCCTCAGTGAAAAAATCAGAAATTATGGATAAGCTTCCCAGAGAGGCAACTTTTTGGCTTGCTTATTTAGCTTTGACTTAATGTGCTAAATCAGACTTTATGATTGAGCAAATAAAACTAAAGAAACAACAGATCAGAATTAGAGTGACATATGAATTAATCTGTGTGTGTGGGGGGAGAAAGAGGTAGAGAAGCACATAGACATATGGATTAATAGAATACATTATCTTTCCTTGTGCTTTATAATTTCATGGCTTGGAAGAAGTTTAATACAAACTTACTGGGCTCACTCAACAACTTTTCCTTTTTTGGGGGAGGAACTAAGAAAGCAATGTGAAAAGAGGGAGTTTCACAGTGCTAGCAGCAATAACGCAGTGCTATTACTGTCAGCCACGTTGTATGGGATTAGATCCAAATTTAGTCACAGGGATATAGTGGCTACCTCTTGCTAGGTAAATGAAAGAATATTTTCCCTTGAATTAGCTAGAAGACAAAAATCAGCAGAAATATAACTTGTAAATCGCATAAGTACAAGGCAAGTGAATTTGGTAAAGTTTCCTAGATAATAAGTGTCTAAAATATGTATCGTGTGATACAATAGCTATTTCCTGAGATAGAATGATTTTTGTTTTCCTTTTCTCTCTCTAGTATTGCTAAATGTTGGGAGTTATCTTAGGAAACAGATCCAAAGAGGGCCCCCCTCAGACAGCAGGACCATTGAGTTAAATTACAAGGTAGTGCAACTGAATAACAGGAGGAACTTCCATGATTGCACAATTGCATAGTTATCAGACAATGGAAAAAGTTGCCACATGGCGGTGAATTCTCCGTCACTAAAGGTCATCAAACAGAATTTGGATGGTCATCCATCAGAGATGTTGCAGGATGCAGGCAATCCTTCACTGAGCAGTGGGTTGGATTACATGACATCCAATATCTCTTCCAACTCTGATTCTATTATTCCTAGGTCCTTTTGGTCTAAAGTAGTACTAAAGTAGCTGTTTTCTCCTGACATGATTTTTGTTGTAAAACTAATGTAGCATGTTCCTTTGATGACAATGTTAATCATTGGCTCAGGCTGAGATCTTCCCTGTTGCTTTTGCCATGTCTTGGGTTCTACATAGAGGAACTAGAAAGACTATTTTAATCATGTTTATGAAATTACTAAATTAAAAACCAAGAAGAACATTAGTTCACAAAGTTTATACTATTTCTTCTCGAAACACTACTGCTCAAAGACTGGGCGATACAAGCTTGAACATTTATTACAAGTAGGCAAATATGATTTAATAATCTAATTATATTCCACTGATGGAAATATAATGAATGAAGTGTAAGAGCAACCCATCTTCATCAGGGCAAGGTCCATCTTAGTTCAGCATTTTGTTCTCATAGTATTCTGTCAATGGGATGCTTACAAGCAGAAAATGGAAACATTCCCTTTCCTGTTGCAGTTTTCCTTGTTGCCCTCAACTCTGAGGTTACACTGAATCTTAAGACTAATAGCTAGGTTTTCTTAGCAGAGTATTTTAGTCTGGACTGCCTGTTGATTTAATGTTTCTCACTGTTTTATGGGGTTCTTTTTTAGTTTTATATGCTGCCTGGAATCCATTGGAGTTGGGCAGACTGTATATATACTGTATACTGTATGTATACTGTGTGTGTGTGTATATATATATATGCATATGCACATATACTGTATATACATACACATAAATACTTACACACACACATATATATTTACATTACATGATTTTAGTTTTCTAGTCTGGTCTACCTTGGAAGGCTGACATGGTTAAAATAAGTGAGTAATTAAAAAAGATAAGTTTAATTGGAGCTTATAGTTGTCCATCCAGCCAATGAGAAGATGAACATAATATTTTCTAAAACACATTGCAGATTGTTACTGGTCATACGGAGGAAAGCAGAATCATTTGCACTAAGAGCTGGGAGCCATTGCTCTCCAAAGAGACAAAATAGTTTCACAGTTCAGGTCTTTACTAGAGGAAAGGGAGTAAAAGTCTTTGCTGCCTATTTTTTAATGAAATGTGACAATAGAGGACCAACAAGGGGAAATTGAAAACTCTAGCAGTAGTATTTTATTCATGTCTGGCAATAGATGAAATTAAGTCAAAGTCAAAAAAGCGAGAAGGAGAAGAAAAAGCTTTATTTTCAAAAAAGCGAGAAGGAGAAGAAAAAGCTTTATTTTCAGGCTAATAAGGAATTTCTTAAGTAGCAGTTCCAAGATTATTGCCATCTTGCTCAGGTATGCCAAAGAGATATATCTGAGTTGGCAGTCTGTCCCCATTACCTTAGCCAAAACAAACTTGCTCCTTTGAAATTAGGTTTCTTTATTTTTTCTTGTTCAATCACTGCAGCACAATACTATGTGTCCCTTCTTTTGAATACAGTCACAGGTTTAAATAACGTATTCATGAATTTTGCAGACATTTGCTTTCCTGTCCATTAATTTGCAATGACTAAGGTTAAAATATATGGATAGTATTTCTTGTTATATATATCTTTCCAAAAGGCATGGAATAGTAGTAGTGATGGGGGACTTTAATTACCTTGATATCTTTTCAGAGAATCACTGCCAAACATGATCTTTCCATAATCTTCCTTACCTGTATTGTTGACAATTTTCTCCTTCAGAGGGTGAAGAGAAGCACAATTGATACAACCCTCTTTGGTCTATCCTTGACACCAATCAATTGAAGATAGTTGAGCGACTAGAAGCCGAGTCCTATAAAGAGAGGGTTGAAACTGGTAAATGAGCATATAACGGCTCTCAAATACTTGCACAGCAGAAGGTCAAGACCTGTTCTGTATTATTTCATAGTGTAGGACATAGAATAATGAATTTAAGCTACGGTAAAGGAGGATCTTATTAATGGTAAAAAATAAGAGTAAGAGTAATTTAATAATGATGGACTTTCCTTCACGTGGTAAGTTTAAGGAAACGTTCGATGATCATCTGTCAGAGATGCTTTAACTAGGGTCCCAGCACTCAGCTGCTAGAATGACTTCATAACTTTGTAATTCTGCTCCTTCAAAATTCGTAATTCTGTAAATGCTACATATTGTCTTTGTCCCCCAGTATTTTGTTTTGTATAACATATAAATGTGGTCACATTTATTGACTTGACATATCTTCAAGCAGGCTCTAAAGATTTTCCTGTTAATTTAGATGCTGTATATTTATATATAGTTATGTTTAATTATAATTTAGTTAGTACAGTATTGAATATTGATATGTATGTAGAGATATTTGATTTTAATTGTTGATTTTCTTTTTTAAAAAATTGCATTACGTTTTGTTGTATATGACCTTGAAAAACATTGATCTGAAAGGAGGGACATTAAATATTTGAATGTATCAGTGAATCAAGAAACAAACGCAGCAATTTCTCCCACATCTGTGAGATTCCCTTATTTGTAAATTATTTATGTGGTCTCTGTAAACCTTGTTCTGAAAATTCCCATGTATCCAAAAGAGAGGTGAGGAATTCTTTTTGCATAGTGATACTTTTTAAAAATGCCAAATTTTAACCTTGACATACCATAATTAATCTACAGGCAGTAAATGTTTTCAAGAAAAAAAAATCCTCTCAGAGTATTGATGTGAAAAATATTGGCAACATGGTTTATTTAGCTGAATCAGAGAAGCTCATGAAAAAACTCATTTAATGCCATCACAGAAATAAAAGTATAGCAAATGGAAAGAAGGAAGTGAACGAAAGGAAACAAAGAGAGCCTTTTGTCTCTGACATATATTTGTTTATATCAAACTTGTTTGGTTGAATTGTACATTTGCCCATTATCTTAACATGTTATAAGTATGCAAATTGCACTCCTTGCTTATTGTGCAGCATACATACCGTTAACACAACCACAAGGATGCTAGAATAGCATTATTTAAGCATCATTAGTATGCAACATGGTACCTTGCTTCCCTCTTAATCCCTTTGGATTAAAATGGTCCTACAAGCTCTCTGTCTCTTTGTTATGACAGTGTTAGTCTTTGTGCTTCTAATGCAGTACTAATAAGACTTTAAACTAGAGAGCTATTTTGGAAGACAGGAAATTGAGAGGAGAGAATAAATCTCAAGGATGGGGAGTTGGGAGGGAGAAAAGGAATGGGAGGCAGTATTTGTGGGTGCAGCGAAGATGGGGTGGAGAAGTGCAGCAGTGCCCTGGGGAATTTAGCTAAAATGTCCTTGCAGAAGGGAAATATAAATGGAAAAAGCTTCTTAAAATGGTTTCCTTCTGCTGCAGGCAGGTAAATCTGCAGTGTCATGAGGTTGGGACCCAAATGTGGATTTCAAAGGCTATTTGAACTTAATTTCCCCCAAATCAGGCTCTGTGATGGTTTTTCTCCTGAGTTCTTGGTGTACTGCTGGTTTGTAACCCTGTCTACTATAAAGCCGTGGTGTCAGCCCTTCAAGGTAGCAAAGGTCAAATAATGGAGACAGCGGGGATTCCAGGAAGCCTACTTTATTGTTGAAGGGTGAATTAACAGAAAACCTGTCCAAAACCTTCTCTGTCTCTTTTAAGAACAACAAAGTCAAAGTGGAGTTGTTCTGAACCTCTTTCTCAGGCTTTCTACTTTCTAGGGCTGAGCAACTCTTTCCCCTCTCCGGCTTCCTTCTCCAGGCCAGAGTTAAATTCCTCTACTCATGGCCTCAGAATTTGTTCTTGTTTCCAACTTGGGTTGGATACCCAAGGTAGGTGTATTATAAGCTTCTTGCCCCTTTCAAAACCACACAGCTGAAATTCTGCTTGATTTTTCAGTGCTGTAAACCAATGAGTAATACAGTATGATATTCCACTAAAACCATAATGGAAATAAAACAGATACATTTAATTTTCAGTAATTCTGATGCAGATAAAAACAAAAGTATTTATAATCCCATTTTCAAGAAGAAGAAAAAGGAACTAGAACATCCCGCCTTTAACTTTCCCTCTTTTTTTTCAGGGAAAGAAATGTCTGCCTTCACTGCTATGTATTTTCTTTGGGGAATATCTATAGGCCTTGGAGCAGGAGAAAGAGGAGGAACCAATCTTAATTTAATGTTTAGTTTCACCTTCCAATCTTTTATAAGGTTTTTAGTGGCTTTTTTGCACTAACGTTTAAAAATACTCTGCTCAGCATAGTTTTTATGCAAATTGTATTGAATAGGACTTTTGGAAAAACATAGATTACATCTGTGTAATGACTCACAATAGCCCAGTATAACAATTCAACAACAGCATCAAGCCATACATGTAATTTCCTTCAAATGAGAAAGAGAATTTTAAATTAGAAGATATGCAGAGTGAAAGAGTAGGCTTCTGTTCCAATGTGGATACAGCAATCTACAACCTAACCAGCAATGGTCTTTGTAGAATGACCATTTTACATGAAAAGCCTGCCATGTGTTGCCAGTGTCTAATGGTCACAACTATAAGTCTCAGCATTTTCTACGATTTGCAACATCCAGATCATCCACAATGGCAGAGCCTTTGTGCCCCTATTCCTCTAGTAGAGCACAGATGTACTGTATTTTGTGCACATCTTTCCCTACATTATATTTTCTTAGTTGCATTTTCTACAATGTATACGTTGATGTTTGTATTGTACCATTTCTTGAGCCAATAATTATTTTCTGATGAAAGCAGACCTAAATGAATTCTTCATCCAGTTGCCATGATTTAAGCCTCCAGATAATCTTCCCTGGATGTTAACAGCATTTAACAGCAATTACCAAGATGAAGAAATTGTGGTGAGTCAGGTTTTTTTTTACATCATAATGATTCCCCCTCACAGACTGATGAAGCTGCCTGGATTGGTGGCAAAAGCTCTCTCAGGCAACAAAGAAACAAGCCCAGTTGCCATGATTTAAGCCTCTAGACAATCTTTCCTGGATGACTGAGGATTTTAATAGATATCAATTTGTACTGTAATAGATCTTGTTTGGAACTATGTAGAATTAGAATATTTCATCTGAACATATTTGCTACTTTGATTATTTGTAAAAATAATAAAGGTGAGATAGAAATAAAATAAAAAAAATTAAAGTGAGAGCATATTTTATATCTCTAGGAATAAGTATTGTATGTGCTGTAAAACTCATTTGCCAAAGTATTTTCCACTGGCCAAATATTATCGTTGTGTCAAAGACCCCTTAAATTAAAGCTGATTCTGTTTTTATGGTGAAAGACTATAGTTCTGTAACAAAGACTACCAGCTCTAAATATGTAATAATATATTTAGTTAAAAGGTCTGATAATAGATTTGATTGAAGGAACTGCAGATGAAGGTAATTCTGTGTTAGACAAAGAATCACGTTTCTTAATATGTTCACATTGCAGCATATATTGGGAAAGAATAGCTCTTTGTGGTTCTCTCAGAAAGCATGTATCAGGTTATTCAAATTTTTCTTATCATACTCCTGAAATGTAACTCTGAATGGGATTAATACAGTCTTAATATGCCTTGTATCATTGTATGATTTTGCATATTAGGCAAGCTTCACTTTTCCAGTAATTAAAATCCCTGCCAATTCTTCCAATATGTTAATGATCTCATCTCAACACTGGGTTCAGGAAGGTCAAAATATTGAGAGATTTGGCATTCTTACCACAAGATTTCATATTTGAATATCAATATTTCTAACTAAAACCTTACACAAAAACGTTGGCACAAACTATGGCAATCTTAGCAAGAATTTTGGTCTCTTTTTATATCTATAAATGGGTTGTTTCTATACATGGGTTGCCATTGCCATTTTAGATGCAACAGATGCATGGTGTCTATGATTATTACCTTGTTGAGTGTTGGTTTGAAAGAAAAAATAACTTGCTCAAGGTCATTCTGTGACAATTATGTTTGAAAAAGAAGGGGTTTTTTGAAAACAAATGAATCTCTTATTTTAAAAATGTTTGAAAAAGAGGAGCTGATTAAGTCACCCCTGTATTCTCCATCCTTGTTCTTGAAGTTACTTATATTTAGGAAAAGAAAGCAGTCATAAGAACTTGAACATGAAAACAAATACAGAGGAAATTTTAAACAGTAATATAATCAGTTTAGGGCCTACTCTCAAAGCACTGTGATATATCATCTATATAATAATTTAATGATGTGACAGTTGTAATAATTCATATTTTAAAGATATAGATGTATCATAAGAATGAGAATAAACATATTAAGCAAATGCCTGTATGAAACTGTTTTGCTAAATAAATAATACATAGTTTTATTTTCTTACTATGTTTAAAAACATAGCAAGATGTGATGTGCTCTGAGCACTGGGTCCTACATCTTCTATGTCTTTTAAAATTTTATTTATTTAAGGAATTTATAATGGCTTTCTCTTTTCTCAAAAATAGAAACTGAAATTACTAAAAGAAATCAGTGTTAAAAAAACTTCAATTAACATATTACATATAAAACATGGAAAACAGAGAAAAGAAGGAGAAATAAGGAATCACAATTTATAAATTATTTAAGAAAACAGATAAACTACATATTTAGTACTCATACAAGGAAAGCCACGGGAAAGAGATATGTCTTAAGCAGATGTTTAAAGCAGTATAAAGTTGAAATTTCCTAAATATCAGGTGAGTGAGAAAGAGAAAGAAGATTACAAAGAGTTTGTTCTATACAGATAGGGCTCATGTACATGAAATTGTGAATTATCAAATATCTATAATAACATTAAGTTACTTTCATAATCCAACATTATAATCAGGAAAGCTGCCTCCAAAAATTAGTTTATAGCCATCATTCAGTTTTTTAACAGGGCAGATAATTTGGTCTCAAGTGGTTCTGGGCTTTAGATATCAGCAATAAGATTTTGATGATGATTTAATAGCTAATGTGTTGTGAAGTGGTATCTGCACATATATACCCTCCACTCTGGATTCTATAAATATTTCTTTAGAACTCAGTCATTTTTTTCCACTGGTAGTATGTTTCCAATTCTATGTGTCTAACATAGACTGAATTTACCAGTAGATAAATCTGAATCAGGCAAGATCCAATATAAATAATAATATAATATCAGTATTGTATTCAGTCAGTCAGTCAATCCATGGACTTTTCTGTTGCTTCAATCAAGAAACAAATCTAAGTTGCTTACCAAACAATTATAACATCATCATTAGGAACACCCTTATACATCCTAGATTCATATATCCACTATATCAACCCCAAAATTCCTGCTTCAAATCTTCTAAATAGTAGCAACAAGGAAGCAGATTTTATTTCATGGGGAAGGGCATTCTGCAGAAGGAGAGTGCTGAATGGGGATGATCAATTTCAAGTCCCTTCTTACTAGACTTCAGGGAGTGGAAACTTTTTACCAGGGATAGGTGTTCCCAAATATATCCCTTGTTACTAGTCCCTTGGGTTTACCCAGAAACAAACCAGTAGCCAACATGTGCTGTGGGGTACTGATGTTATATGGCGATATTGAGAAGTTTCTATTAGTAATGAGGCAGCTGCATTCTGCCTCTGCTTCAGAGTGGGTTTCACGGGTAGTCCCAGGTACAGCACCTTACAGCAGTCCATTTGAGAAATGAAAACAGCATGAGTGAATGTTGGCCATGCCTCTCATAATAGGAAAGCCGTAACAGACACACCAGCTGGAACTGAATGAAGGCCCTGGCAGCCATAACTTTCTCCCCAGCTGTTTTAGCAGGAACTGTGAATCCAAGAGAACTACCAGATTAGGAACCCATTCCTGAAAGTATGGAGCTAATACATTCATCTACCTAGAACGAGAGGGGTGATGAAAATGTATTAAAAATGTATAGAGTATAAGAATGGCCTATGTCGGAGAAAAGCTGGAAGAACTAGGGGGAATGGTGAAAAGAGGCATTAGTCTAGAGTCGCTATGTAGCCACAAATGTACTAAGTCCAGCCTCTCCTGATTGCCGTTGAACCTTAACTGGCGCCAACAAAGTGTGGATTGTTGGTTGAGAAGATTTCTTTGCATAGGTTTTAACAATAAATCATTTAATTGGAACCTTTAAGACTGGCCCTGGTCTTTTGTGCCCGACAACATATTGGATAAATCTCTCTTCCACCCCCACCCCCCAAAACAAACTGATAAAAGTGTAATGTGAGATGGATAGTGAAACAAAGTGTTAATACATATATTTCCCACCAGAGGGAGAATGCTACTCCTCTCCAGTCCATTTCACATATGGGTTAATTTTATGTTTATATCCTCCAGTGGGCAACTCTGGCATATGTAACTTGAATAGCTTCATCTTTCATTCCAATATTGTAAATTAAAATTGTCCAATCTGCACAATGAAATATAGAAGATATGTGTAACTTTATATAGCGATAAAGAGAAATAGATACAGATATCTAGGTAACACTTTCTAGGTATTAATATGGTAATTTTACAGTGTATCAGGAGCTCTTTTGCTTGCAAATTATTTCAAAATAGAAATAATTGAAATGCTTTGGTTTTTTTACTTTTGCTTTTGAGGAATATTCCTAAACAAAATATAAACTAAATTCCATGTTGCGTGTTTGCTTTCAGCACGTCTGCATACGAAAAAGACATTTCAGAGTAATATTTGCCTGGCATGACTCTTCCTGATGAAGGGAAAGGAAGAATGTGCTTTTCCTATATATTGGTTTGGCACAGGCTGTTTGTTGGTGTGATTCTGGCAGCTGTGAAGCCCAGCTGCCCAGTTCCGACTAATCTCTTCTCTCAGAATATTAGCAAACTTTCTTTTACTACTGCATTGCCAAGAATCAAATTGAATATTGTGTTTGGCTAGTTTAATGTTTGTGTAGTACACTCCTAAGTATTACATATATGTGTGTGTGCGTGAGACTGATTTTCCTCCTTTTTAAAGGAATATTTGTTCTGTATTGTTTTTAACCCTGTAAGCCACCAAGGGGTAGTGTAAAGGTTAGGTATTGATTTAGGATTGGTGAGACTCAGGTTAAAGTTTACACTTCTGTAATTTTGGGCCAGTCATCCTTACAAGGTAGGTATTAATGTTCATGTAGCATGGAATGCTATGAGCCCCTAGAAGAAAAGTGGGATATTAATATTTTTATGTATTTTTTATTATTAGATTTAAATGGTCACCCATTTTAAATACATGACTCTGGGCAGCTAACAGTATTAAAAAGTGTAAAAGCATATACAACCCACCCCCCCAAAAGCACACAACAACCTGGAAAAATTACAAAAACTTTAGTCAGTGACTCGACACAGCCAAGAAAAGGGCTCCATCACACTTAAGTCCCCAAGTATGAGCATAGAACCAAGTCTTCAAGGCGTTATGGAAGGCCAGTGGAGACAGGGCTGGTTACCCCAGAGGGCTGATATTCTAGAGGACAGTGCCATGGCAGAAAAGGTTCTCTTCCTGGGCCCCATTGGGCTGGCTCTCCTTGGCGGATGGGAGTTGGATCATGCCCCACCTCAAATGGCAAGGAAAAATCCACTATTATAGTCAATGCTATGTGTAAGGTAGAAATTACATGGCAGAAATATGCTTATGGGATGATATTGGCTGATATTATCCCTTCAAGTGGAATTTCTTCTCCAAATTTACTGAATGCAGTTAATTTGTTTACTAAATTATCCCAAATTTGGGGGCTTACACAATATATTGAACTGTAAACTTCCAAACAAGTTGACCTCACACAACTTGTTAACCTCTCCCAAAAAATCTAATCAAGATTAATAATAACTAGGCCTTATAGGTTATTCTAGGACTTTTCCTGATTTTATTAATTTATGTTAAATAAACATGGTCAAACTTTTTTTTTCCTTTAAAGATTCAACTGCTTTTTGGCCAATCCTTATAGCCTATATCTCTCAGTCTACTTGCTCAGCCCTTTTCTGTTCCTGAACTTCATAAATGAATACGGTACCAGAAAATTGTTTTCCTTTGAACCTCACAAGGAGATCAGGGAGAACAGGACATGAAGGTGGGATCGATAAATAAAGCAGGAGACAGCATGTTTTCAAGTCTTCCTATCTTGAGTTAAATGCCTGAAAAGGTGATAATCAAATCTGGCAAAGGAAGAAGTTAAGATAATCGTGATACATGAATGAAACTCTATAAATAGCTGCAGTGATGTGTACATTATCCTTTATGAGGAAGAAAAAGTAATTAGATTCTCGGGTTCAGCTCATAAACATATTAGACAGACTAAAATAAGAGTGATTGCTTATTGTTCAATGTGGTAGGAACATAACCATTGTCTTAATGTATTATATGAACCAGGCAATCACAGTCATGATACGGCAACTCATTTACTGTGTTCAGCCTTTTTGCTTAAGTCCATGAAGCTGTAAAACAAATGATTTAAAGAAATCCAGCCACTAGGAATAATATGTAATATGCATGAGGCTTTATTCTTTCATGCTCTAGGGATGTTACTTTGATAGTTCTTTAATGTAAGCCAGCAAGAGGGAAGGCAGCATGTCCAGACCTTCCACTCAAGTTAGTGGCTGTGGGAAGATTGGAATGAGAGGCTTTTTATTTAACAGTTAATTTTCTTAATCTAGTCTTGCTATATTATATCTTCTGCAGGATCTGTATTTTAAAGGTAAGAAGACTGCTTAATGACATTTGTACTTTCAAAATTTTGTGTGAAGTAGTACAGTACATTATACTGCTTTTCATTCATTTATTCATTTAAAAGATTTATGTGGCTTTTCCTCTTATACAACATAATCCTGGGAGCACACAACAACATACTGAAATAACAAAACTCAGGAAAATTAAAACCACCACAGAACTAATCATCATAGCACTCCTATACCAAATGCAATGCACTTGCTCACATCCCATCCTGGCCCAAAACCAAGCAGGTTTTCAGATTGCCAAGAGGGTAAAGGCCCTCCTGGGCTCATGGCTCTTGCTCAAGGCGCAGATGGTATCCGTGATTGGGGTGTGCTTTTGCATAGATGCAAAAGAGAGTCATTTTCTGACTCATTTTCTGAGCTTAGCGACATATAAATTTGATACATAAATAATAGATACATCTTGTATGTCAATTGAACTCATGCCTGTACAGGGAGGACCTACTTATGGTCACTCATACCTTAATCACTTCTTGATTGGATGACTACCAGGAGATTTACAAGGGATTGATTTTGAAGACGACCCAAAAGCTTCAACTGGTCTAGAATGCAGTGATTTAGGGAAAATAACAGGTCTACCGAGGGAGCCATGAACAATAATGGCTGGAGTTGGGATAGTTAGGGCTTTGAAACTTTTGTGCTTTTCTTTTTTTAATCTTGTCAGCTATTTTTCTGTATTTCCATTTTTAAAGTGGCAGGAAAGCACTCTGCTAATTTTCAGCAGAGCAGTTGGAAGAGACTGGTGAATTCCTTGTGGATGTGGCTTGCAAATCTTTGGCTTTTAAAAAAATCATGCAACATGATTTGCTTGGTATAGATTCAGGCCTCTCCTTTTATTGCTCCATTTCTTGTGGGAAGACTCTTGCCTTATGCCAGTGAAATAGTTGCACAAGCAAAGTTCTGCAAATTGTGCTGGCAAAAACTAGTAACTTCATTTCTTTGTATGGCACTGACTTTAAAATAGTAGACATTGGTTTTTATGAGCCTAAATTGCAAAGAGAAATTTTCCAGGCTGTTTCATATGTATAACTACTTTCTTAGTCTTGTCCAATTTGACTGGAGATTTTGGGAATATGCCTCGTATCTCAAAGAGATATTTGGAAAAGTTAGCTCTGTCATAAAAAGTAGAGTAAATTAACATAACCCCCAGAGAGGCACCTCCTCCCAGTGAGGCACCGCCTTGCTGTGGTTGTGGGGCTTGTGTGCTCTGAAGATGAGAGCTCTGCCAGAGGTTCAACCATACTGGACAGGTCTCATCAGAGGAGCCAGACAAAGAGTGTCT
>JANHZU010008052.1:27332-51510 GCA_032468055.1 Acrochordus granulatus
CAGAAGGAGAAGAGGAAGGCCAGGAGGAGGTACATGGATGCTGTGAGAGAGGACATGCAGGAGGTTGGTGTGACTGAGGAGGATGGAAACAGAAGATTTGCTCTGGCGACCTCTGACAGGAGCAGCCGAAAGAAGAAGGCTGAGGTACTGTCCAGCTTCCACCTCTTCATCTACCGTAAGCCTCTGCTGGACACTTTTCTCTCATTTCTCACTCAATTCCACACTTGTCCAACTTTTATGTCAGTGCAATGACAATGAAACAGAAAATACAGCTTTAATAACACAATATAATACATACTGATTTACAAGAAAAAAGGAATCCATCACCCTCACTATAACAATATTGCTATTGTCAATAATTAAAATGACACAAATGAAGGCACAAAAATTCAAGTTTTGCAGAACTTTTCATCAAACAAGTAAGCAGAGAATGTGTGGGAGGAGGAAGGGCAGAGCCAGGGGTGAAGCAGGGAATCAGTCTAGAATCTCTATACACCTTCAGATATCAGAAACCTAACCCCTCCTTGTCTCAGTGTGCAGCTGTTCAAAAGGTAGTTGGCCAAACTCTTGTAATCTTGTAGGACTAATAAATCTGTTAGCTTGAATTGCACCACCTGCGCCTGGTGCTTCACACATGACAGAATGGAAAATCCAAAAGTTACAGAATGAATTCTGCAATTCAATTTCAGTATTCAAGAGGGAGATTTTAGATTGAAAGTATTAATCAGAGGTAAGTATTGTCAAACCCTAGCATCCAGAAACAAAAAATAATGCCTGAGAGGCTGCCCCACTCCTCTCCATATCTAAAAACACAAAACTTCTATTTCAAAATCCATCCTCTCCCTTGGATGTTGAGAATCTTTGTAGAGGGACAAAATGTGATTTACAATGCCTGTAATTTTATCAGTATTTGGGAGGGAGAATGGAGTTCATTAGTTAGGATAGTACTAACATAGCAGCATCCTGAGAATAAAAGAGTTTCTTTTGGACAGTGTATTCTTTACCCATGAGAATCTTCTACCAGGAATCAACCCAGAATCAGCTTGATGATTGATCACATCCATTCTTGCATTTTGGGGTTGTTAAGTCAAAATTATAGCCAGATGAGTGAACTTACCACAGAAATGAATATATATTTAAACATTTACAGAAGAATTATATGAACTGATCCCCACAGTATTCCTGCCCACCTGCACTTTCCCCCCCTCATAAGATCTGTCTAAGCTTGATTCAGCAGGTATTTAAATTATCCTCATGTTAAATTGGATCCTGTTAGAATGAAGATGGCCTCCAGTCCAAACTGTGCTTTTGGTATTTGGACCTCTCCAGTCTGCTACCATCAAATTATCCATTTGTCTAACTCAACTCTTCCCTATTGTTTTAAACCATACGTGAAAGTGGCTTCCGGAACTGCCCTAACAGATCCTCAGGGCTGAAGGGAGTATATGCAGCACGTGGTGGGAAGCGTTATCTGCATCCCTCTAGGCTTGCCAAAACTCTGTTTGCCATCTTCAACTTCACGTCATATATAGTGTTGTACTTGAGACATCTAGGAATCTCTGTTGGCAAAGCAGATTTGTTTTGGATCCATACAGACACCAAATGCAACTGGATTCGGTAAGAAAAGAGTCTTAAGAGATAAGAAATAGACCTCAGAAATATTTCCATCCTCATTATTTATCTATTAATTGTTCAAAACATTTCTAGTATCATCCTTTTAAAGGCAAGGCTACCCAATGTGCATGGACCTCAGACTTCTAGGCGCAGCTTGGCAACCAAAGGATTCAAAGGAAGTCTGATTTCCATCACCCTGCTCGTGTTTTGGGTGTGCGCATTTTTTTAAAGAAAGTGCTGATTGAGAAAAGAAACTTTCAGTTTGTGATGGTCTCCCTCTTTCCCCCTGTGAGTCTCACTACTGTTCTTAATTTCCTGACCAGCTTGTGCCCCTCCCCCGCTTCTTTCCTAGCATCTGTGATTGTTTCAAATGGAGCTGCACTACCTGCTGCTCTGACTTTCTAACACAGAATACATGTTGCACTGCCAAGCAGTGAACTGCCAGCCATCTGCCATCCAAATCAAAATTTGCATTGTTTCTTCTTAAAATAACGCCTTCAGAATACAAAGTAACTCTCTGCATCAGGTTTCAATGATGAAAGTCAGCCAGAATTTAAAAGGGGGAAGGCAAAGAGAGAATGCGACAGAGAAACAGACCTATGAAATTGGCTTGAAAGAGGAAAACTTGTGGATGCCTTCAGACAGCTGAAAGGTCTCCTTTGCTTCAACCCCCTTGCAACTGGATTATAAATTTGTAGAAAGGATTATACATTTGCAGAAAACCAGAATAAGAAAAAAGATCACAGAAAGTCCAGGGATGCGGGACTCCTTCTCTTCCCCCCCACCAGTTCATATATCCCACAAAAGCTAGAGCATATTATTGCACAGACAAAGAGCAAATGCACCACAGAGGCTCATGCAAGCAAGCCAGGCTATATCGAAATAGGAAGGAAAGAAATATGATATTATATAGTATTGATGGCTACTGCTGCTTTTATATTTTCGGCAAAGTATCTTTTCCAAATTCCTCTTTCTTTTTTTACTGCAACCTGCAAGATGGGTTGCTATGCATCTCACTTTGCAATTGAGAAGAAGAGAAGAGGCACTATAACTTGTCTTGCCTTCTCAGAAATGTATGTGCAAGCAGAGATTTGACCCCTACATTCAAGGATCCTATCTCTCAAAGATAGCAGTATTTTAATCTGCACCTGCCTTGTTTAACTCTGCCCTGTCAAAGAAACAACTAAGACTGGAAATGAGTGATGAGAGAGTCCATGTTTTGAAGGTTTGCAATTATATGATGGAAAGACAACTCAGCATCAACCACTCACCTGAAGGATGTATAGATTCTGGAACGTTGGGCAAGAGCAGGTAGAATAGGTGTAGTAGATTCCAGTATAGATTAAATCTAGGACATATCCAGAGAACAAGATAAATTACCAATATATAGATTATTATTAACTTATAGGTTCTACAAGCTAGTTGCAATGTTTAGTTGTTGCCTTTGGTTGTTTCTTTCTGTACTAGATCTAAGCTGATCGTTCATCATCATTTTTATTGTGAGCCACTGAGAGTCGTTTTCTAAATTCAGCAGCATATAAATTTGATAAATAAATGTATAAGAGTGTTCTTCTATCAATTGGTTTTATGAATGCTGGGTTTAAAAATAGGTTTAGAGATGGAAAATTATAACTGAAAGTGCATTTTCATGAGCGATTAAAATAATTGCTGTAAATAGGCTGGGCAAACTGTGACCCCCACATTCATTCTTTATGGCTTATAGAATTCTCTATGACTATTGTTGATTAAAACTGTTGGTGCTGTTTCCCATCAGTATCAGAGGCTGTGTAATAGATTTAATAGAGTTTTACAAAGAAGCATCAATAGACTTTTCCTCTAAACCACCCAGTTTACTTCATTGTCTTATCCTTTGTGGCCCTCCATTACTGTAAAATATTAAGTGTGGCCATGGCCATTAAATTTTTTCTCAATGTTGCTGTAGATAGTGGAGACTATAGTGATTAAACTGTTCTGGAATTAACTTCTGTTTCCTTATTTACGACAGAGGTCAGTGAAAGGAATAAGCCACATATCAACTGAGAATCACTGTATCATTTTATATTACATGTATCCCTTGTACTTTTATATGTTTGCAGGGTATTCTTTCAACCTTAATCAGGGAATTCTGCTAATACCAGTTAACATTAGAACTCACAGTTGCAAAGCTTTTGAGTGGTACAGTAACTCTTCATTTTTACTGTGATGTATGTGAAAATACGTCATAAGTAGCATAAGAGCAAATGCAGTTCAGCATCTGAATCCATCTACAGATCTGAAGAATAGTTAACTAAGCTATCAAGGATACTCCTTCAAAAAACTGGGTCCACCAATTACATGAAAAGCCTGATATAGTTCTAGCAGAACAGTGACTGTATAGTGCTAGAAACATGTTTGAAAATGTGGAATCCACTTACAGTCGTGTTTTGTGAGTCCCACTGTAATGCCTGGCATTTAAGAACAGATAGGATGGCTGTACACAATGTGCTTTTATTCTTGTTGGAATATGTTTACAATATATTACCACATTAAGTAACAAACTATTTTTGAATTGCTTTCTGGCTCTAGGAATGATATACTCAATTCACTTAGTCAAATGTGTTATGACATCCTTTCCTAAATTAGCAAGCTGGTCATCTATTATGCTCATATAAAATGCTTTGATATGTATGGACCTCCTTAGGTATTCTTCAGCTCTTCGGGGCTATGGCTGTGTTCTTATAGCATAGTGAACTAATAACATTTTTTTAAAAGAAACCACATGCTTGTTTAATTTTTTTTATCTCTTTTCTGTGTGGCAGAATACTTGTTACGGAGAATGAATGGCTTCAGAATCAGAATCATAATTGTATACACAGAAGTCATCTTTCTGCCTATTCTGGAAAGGATGGGCAAGGTGTTTGCTGGAGCTCTGGAGGGTTGGTCACATTTCTAACTGCTTTAACAGTTAAATTTAAACCCTTTAATTTAGGCTGAGATCCTCTCATATAAATATTATTTCAGGCAGGGTGGAAATACGTAAAGTGGCATTCTTGATTCAGATCACATCATTTTCCCATATAAATAAAGTCAGCTATTGAGGGCTGATTTCTCTATCACCAGTTTCACAAGGATAAGGTTGTCCTTCATCCAGAAATGCTCTTTCTCCTGAGAGTCATGTTTGATTTCCATTTAAATAATCAATTATAAGTTTAAGTTGTTTTCTCAATTTACTTATCATTCTCTCATTTGTCAGAACTTTGTCTTTTTGATTCCTCTCCTGTTTGTAGCTTGATTTTCTGTACTATCAAGTATTTACTATACTATCTTACTATACTTTCACTATAAAAGTTTGATAATGGGTTACATAAACTATTCAATTGTCATATGAACTATTTCACAATGATCTGTCCCATCAGGCCAGAATTCATTATGCCAGATATTTGGTCTTCTTATAGTCTTATTAATGTCTCTTACCCTGGTTTTTGTAAAACTGCCATCTCAGCCCTTAACACCATTTTCTGGATATCTCAGAAAAACTAGAGGTGCATTCTTTGGCAGGACTATAATGTAATCTGACACTTTCTGGGCATCTGTCTCTCCACCATTGAGATACATTTACTAGTTGCTACTCACCTATATGTTTGTTGCATAGAGATCATAAAGAAGACAGACTGCCTTCCTGTAACTGTTTCTTTAATGCTCATCTTGTATTTACACAACCTTCCCGCCATGACTACCACTCTTCTTTTCTACAGGTGACTGGTTTAAAATAACTTCAGTCTGATACTATGAGGTTTTATGGGAGCTCCGTCCAGGGCAGGAGTGTGGAAATCCTCTGCACTTCTAGAGAAGTTCATTCTGGACAGGGACATCACCCATAAAATGTAAATGCAGAGATGTTAACTCAAATAATGGGGCATATAAATAAGCATATTGTCTATTTTGGAACAGGGATGAGTCAAATTTTCAGGCCTCACAGACGTATAAATAGATCCCTGCTGCAAACTTTATATGACAGCACAGTGAAAAGCCTTGCTTCCTTTAACAGTGATGTCGGGAACATACCATACACATTCCAAAAGAACATTGTTTGGAGCAGCTTTGGTGCCATGGAGATGAAAAGCCGGCTGAAAGCAGGAGGATCTGAACTTTATGGTGGCACACAGAGCTGCTCCGATAGGAAAAAGACATCTCTGTCTTCAGTTCCTGTGCTCTCCTACGCACTGCCCAAATCTAGAGCCATTGCCTGACTACATGAAGTATATATCACACCACTGTAGCAATATTATTCCATTTCAATACCAATGATGTTCATGTGCTGCTTGAGTTGTTTCCAGATTGCGTCCAAACTCCTATTATGATTGGTATTATTTTTCCAGAACTGGTACATGCTTTTCAGATATCCAGCTGCCTTTCCAGCTGAAATGTCCCTGCAATCTGCATGGAGCAGAGAAAATGCAGCTCTAGCTTGCTTTGCCTTACTGGAAATTCCATCTTCCACAAAGAATGTAGATATGATTGACAGGTGCAGATTACCCCATGTCTATTTTTGAAAGTCCTGGGAAAACATTTAATCAGGATTTTGTCTGCTAAATGCAGATGTTTTGATCATGGTTTTTATTTACATAAGTTTTCTGCTTTTATGTTATTTCCTTTTTACCAAATATATTTTATATTGTATCCAATTTTAAATTGTTACAAAATATTCTGAATGGTGCAAAATCATTAAGAATGACAGGACTCTCTAATAAATAAAAATAAGTTTTAAAATGTCTTCAAATACTAACATATTTTCTGCTTCTCAATGCAGTTTTTATGAAACAAGGCCAAACCAAAAAAAAAGAGTAAGAAGGGATAATGGGAATGTAATCTAGCATCCTTTTGCTTTAAGTCCAGCCCATCAAGAAGAGAAGAATGCAATATATATGTTCAATTGAATTGGGTGTAGAAGTGTCATTTTTATCCTTTTGAGTAAGCTGCCATCTTTATATTTCTGCATCTATTGTTTATGGTTTGCAGAGTGGATACTAGGGGTCACAAGTCTTTATTTGTATTCACCGCCAATACTAAAAATGTATCAGAAAGAGTGCTATGTTTTAATCTTGCTATTCAGTTCAAGGTGACATTGATAAAGAACTTCGGAGGCCCTTGAGAATATCTCATCTCTACCATTTTGAAAGGGGTGTGTGTGAAACTTTGATGTTATTCATATGTTTATCAGTGACAATCTGAGCCTCCATTCAAACATCAAAATGGATTATTCTTTCAAGGCTATTCCCATATTCCAATTCTGATCAGGATGAGGAAGATGAACTGGCTTTCTGGGCAACATGATGGGACCCATTGTTTGCACCATTCTTTGTCTCTTGATATTTTTATTACTCTATTTTAGTAGACACATTTATTTCACCAGATAATAATTACAGTGTATATTATCTTCTATGATATCAGGCTTTTAAAAGTTCTTGAGTTTCATTTTCCCCCAAAGTCTAATCCTTTGAATTGTTCAGTTGAAATATCATCAACTAAAAGTCTATTGCAAATATGAAGGAAGTAGTATTGGAGGCAACCTCAAGAGTTTGTTTGAATATAAATGAAAAAAATATATTCACATTATCCTCATTTTATTTTTTTCCAACTTACCCAATTCTTGGGGAAAAAGTGCAGCATAAAAAGTGATGAATGGATCAAGCTAGTTAACAAATCCTTATGCCTTTTAGACTACATTCACCAGTGAAATCAAGCCTGCATCCCTTTCCTGCATGGAATCTTATAGAAGAGGTTTCCAAATAATCTAAACTAAGAATTTTGTGGTGGAATCTCCAGCTAAATTGAAAGGAGGGTTAAAATGGGCCTAAGTTTGGAGTTGTTGCACTGCAGGATGTAGCACAGGCCTGATCTCCCCCAGAATTGCTGACCTCTTGCCATTCTCAGGGAAATGCAACTCATCTGATGAGATTAAGGTCAGATGAAAGCAACCAGAACTACTCATAAGGTGTCTCAACAATAGTTTATTGCCAATCAACTGTGTTACAAAAATCTCTCCAGACCAGCTGCATTCCCCTGGGAGGGACATGATAAGGCTTCAAAGATCCTGGAGGAAATCAGAGCTGTGCCACTTCCTGCAGTGCAGCAACCCCAAACCTGGCCCCCTCTTAATTCCTCCCTCCAGTCTAGCTGGAGATTTCACCACAGATTTATTTTAACTATAAAAATAAGCCATAATGATCTGGTTCTTATAATATGAAAAGCAATGAATTCTGTCTTGCAAATCATAGTGGCTGTATTCATACGTAGTGCTAAGCCAAAATGAAGGAAATTATAGACTACTGTGATATGTTGATACCAGTTGCTTTCTTCCTAATATGCTTTCTGTCATATTCATTTACAAAATTAAAGGATGAACTTGTTGTATTTTTCTTCTCTTTCTCAGATTTTGGTACTGTTTCTAGCCTTTCATTATTAAAAACTATCCCATTAGACTGAATTCTAGTAGCTTGTTGGTGTTAAAAATATTGTTTTGCCAAGTTCTTGTTACTGGCTAGCAGTTTTTCCATCTTTTTTCTTTATCATTCCTTTCTTGTGCATATGCATTAAAAGGGAATATTGGGAGGCAGATATGGTGATGGAAAGTTAAAATCTAACCATTGCTCTATGTAACTATTGTTGGCTCTGACTGGAGGTAGTTCTAATAAATCTTAAGCAGATGTTAAGCAGATAATTTAACAAAATGTGAGATATTGAATTTGGGATCTTCTGCGTGTACTGTTTTTCTGAGCTAGGCTTCTTTCCATTTATGCTTCTCCTCATCATGAACTGACCCAACCCATAACTCAGATATGTATCATTTCTCTATGTTTGTCCTCTCAGAGACCTCTCGTAGTTATTCTAAATGGGCATCAGAGTAAGATTCTCTTATTTCAGTGTGATGAATTTTATGGACAGCATTTCCTCTGTGATAAAATCAGGCTATGATTTTCTCCTACTTCAATGCTTGTTGCATTGCTGAAGAGCAAGGATTCTTTATAGAAGGAATTACTATTTTAAAAGTGGGGTTGGTTAAATCAGAGGACCGGAAAGGCCATTTAGGTCATCAAGTCCAAGCATTTGCTTTGAGCAAGACTCTGAATGAAAGCATCCATAAGAAATGGTTGTCCAGTCTCTGTTTAAACACATTCAATGAAATGGAGCTCACTGTCTGTCTTGGTAACCCTTTTTTTGGTTGTTTTTTTGTTACAGTAGAATCTTTTATCCAGGACAGGGACGCCTGGTATGCTGCAGTCCATGGGGTCAAGAGTCAGACATGGCTGAGCAACTGAGCAACAACAAAGATAGTCTGTTGCAAAGTAATATTTATTAAAAGGAAATGGCTATACATAAAAACATGTATCTGCCCATTTTATTCTATGAAAGTGAGTGTTGACTAAATTAGGAAAAAACATAAAAGTAAATTAAGTGCAATGGAATATGATACAAATGTGTATGGTAAAATGAGAAGATATAGAGTTAAGATAATATGTATTGGATGAATATTGATTGAACACAAAAGTGAGTAACTGATATGAAATAAATACCTTGAGAAACTGAATGAAGTGCAAATCATAAACTCATTGAAGGGAAGTTGAACAGTTTGATGCGAAAGAGAAAATTGAAAAAGTGGTGGTTGGATGGAATTAATGAGATCCTCCAAAAGAGAGAGATGAGAAATTTAAAGAAATAACTTCTACTAAAAATTATAGACCAATTTCTTTATTGAACAAGAAAAAAGCAAAGTGTTTTTATCAATTTTGGGAGGTAGACTAGAAAAGTTTTCATAAGAGTTTATTCATGAAGATCAATGTAGATTTCTGAAAACAATTAAAATATAATGTGAGAACTGTACTGGATGTAATAGAATATTTACAACATAATGAAAAACAAGCCACTTTTTTTAGATGCTGAGAAAGCTTTTGACTATTTGAAATGGTTCTTGTTTAAAGTTCTAGAGGATATGGATTTTGGTGAAAATTGTCTTCATGGAATTAAATTGCTATATATACACATACATACAGCATATCTCAAAAGGTTCAAATTATAATCAATGGTGATTTGACTGAAGCATATGATATCCAAAAGGGGAAAAGACAAGGTTGTCTTCTGTCCCCTTTGATGTTTATTTTGGCTCTTGAAGTTTTGAATAGAGATATTAGACAAGATGAGAAGTTAATGGGTCTAACAGTTAACAATAAGACTTTTAAATTGAAAGCTGTTGATGATGATTTGGTTTTGATCTTATAGGACCCTTTGGATGGGATTGAATCTTTGATGAAAAAATTGAAAGATTTTGGTATTGGTTAAAAATATGACAACACATCAGACAATATCTGCTGGAGAAATTTGGTTTTAAAACTGAGAAAATATTTGGATGTTACTTTGAGTAACATGAATTGTATGTTGCTTCAAAGTAACTTTGTCAAGATATGGAATAAAGTTAAAAAAGATATGCTGATATGGGGGAAATTACAACTGTCATTTCTGGGAAGAATTTCTGTGATTAAAATACATGTTTTACCTAGAATGTTATTTTTATTCCAGATAATACTTATACTGTATTGATGATTGACATACTATTTAAGTAATGTCAAAAAGAAATTTCTAAATTTGTTTGGCAATGCAAGAAACCAAGAATTGAATACAAGATTCTAAAGAAAGAGAAGGGCTAGGATTACCAAATTTGAAATTGTATTTTGCAGATTGTTGTTTAGTTTGGATGAAAGAGTGGGTAACCTTAAAAAAGAGGAGGCTATTAGAAGAATAATTTAAGATTTGCATATGATAAATTTCAGGTGAATGTAAATTTAAGAATAATTTTATGAGATGTGTCATACTGAGAATTTGGAATAGGTATAAGGCAAAATTGACTCCAAAAATTTATTTATGGTTGTCACCCCAAGACGATTTTAATAGAAGGGAAATGATAGATAAACAAAAATGATTCACTTATGCTAAGGGAAATATTTAAGTTGGATAAGAAGAATTATGAATTTGAAAAAGATGAAACTGAATTTGATATAGAGCTCTGTACAAATAATGATCACATGAAAACTTTTATTGAAAACAGAAACACAGGATGAACGTTAAAGATTGTATGATAAAATGGGCAAAAAATTTGGATGTAATATACAGTTGGAACAATGGGAGAATATTTGGAAGAAAGAGTTGAAATTTACATTGAATTATAATCTTAAAGAGTATTTTTATAAATGATGTAGTGTTGATATAAGACACCAGATAAATGTCAACAATGTAAAAGGGAATTTCAAATATTTGTTGAAAAAATAATCACACTAAGGGTACATTTTTTTCATTTTTGGTAGACATGTAACAAAGCTAGAAAATATTGGGATCAAGTCTGTGTTTTGATGTGGAAGATTTTAAAAGCGAATGTACAATTGAAACCAGAGCCTTTTCCTTTCGGCTTAATGAATAAACAAATGAAAACATCTAACGGATGAGTTTATTTTTTGTATATGATAACAGCAGCAAGACTTACATGCTCAAAGGTCCTACAAATACCTGCAATGGATGAATGAATGATGAAGCTGGTGGGATTAGTGAATGTGGTGAAAATGATAGCTTTGATGAATGAAAACATTTTTGACAAATTTTATTTCTACTTGGAAGCCACTTTTGGACTTTTTGTGAGAAACTGAAGGAAATGAAAATTTGAATTTGGGATTCAGTGACTAGAATTATATGGTACTACAGAAATAATATGGACAAATGTTAGCCTTAGTGTAAGAGTTTGATATTTTAAGAATTTATGTCTGTACCCAAGAAAACTGGAAAACATTCTTTGTTTATTTTCCTTTTTCTTCTTCTGTCTTCTCCAGAGCTTCAGGTTGGTAAAAAGTATTTGTTGCTGTTTTCTTATTGCATGTCTTTAATGCCCTTCATTTTCTGTTTCTTACTTCTTTTCTGGACTATGCATAATGCATCTTACTTTGAAAGAGAATAGCATGATGGACATGTGCCTAGACATGAATATTCTGGAGTGGGAGGCTGGGAAAGCTCTACCAGATCACCCACATCTTTTTTTATGCAACTGGTATTTCAGAACCATCTTCAGTCTCTAAAAGGTCTTGGGGTCAGCCCCCAAATGCATCCAAAAGTTGCCATCACTGCTTGTGGGAGAATCATGTTACTTTTGTTAATATAATCATATGTTAATTAATGTTAAGTTGTATGGCATGGCCCTAAATTTTTTCACTTTATTATCAACACAATATACAGATTAAGGGCAGCCCTTAGTCTGGAAAATGTGCACACCTCTGCTACACAGCAGCACAAGATCCCAGGTACAATGTGAACAGTAGCTGTTACCTTGTAATCAATGTTAACATGAGTCCTCAGCCCTCTTAAATTCTTTGCTGAAACAAGGAATTTCAAAAGGGAAAAAAAAACAGCAGGAAGCAACAGAAATAAACAATTGCTGGGTTTCTCTGCCTCCGCTGCGTGATGTGGGAGGTAAGACGTGGGGGGAATGTGTCAACAGCACTGCTGTTTTTAATGAAGCAGGGAGCTAATTTGAAACTTGGCAACATACAACATCACTTTCTTCTAGAGACTGTTGCCATATTGCATCATCTGGATATATGCTTCTTTGATTCATCCTATTTTTCCCCCTTCCTGCAGCTGCAATGCAGAAGAATCTTCAAAATGCAATTCCAAGGATTTGCTTTGAAATGTTAAGTCAGAGGTTTTATAAAGAGAAAGTGTGGGTAATGATTGAAGTGTTAATCTGTACCTGGGGTGACCCAGGTTCAATCCACCTTCAGCCCTGAAATTTCACTGGGTGGGTTTGGGCTAGTCGCTTTTTCTCAGCCCCACCAATCTTGCAGATTGTTGGCATAATTTGCCAACATTGAGGCTAAACATCAACAATCTAATTGTTTTTTAAAAAGTGCCTTTCCTTTCCACTGATTAATTAAAGAAATGCAGGTTTTCCTTTTACCACTGCCTGGACATAAGCCTAGACTTTCTATATTTTGTTGTTCTTTCTGTATGTCCTACAGGGAATAGCCTTACATGTGATACGTAGAACAAATGGTATGGGTCCAGGTTACTTGTAGAGCCATTTCACCCAATGGCCCTTCCCACCAGGGCTGGCAGAAGAGGCATGCTGCGGACCCATCGGTCAAGGAGTTTCAGCTGGTGGGATCCAGCCATGGCTCCTGCTCTTTGGAACATCTTGCCCCCTGAAGTGAGGTTTGTGACCACCCTTTCCAAAAGGCCTTGAAGTCATGACTCTGCCAGTTGGTCTGGGGACCTAAGGGAGGGATATCATTGTGGAAATGGCTAATAGACTAAATTACTTCACTTCCCCCATGTGCTTTTGGCTCCTTCCTCCTTTCTAGCTTACATTTTAATTTTTAAATCCTTTTATTAATATTGCTTGTTTTTACTTTTTGTGGACTATACATTGCCAAGAGTTGCTTCTGCAAGATTGACAGCATACAAATTAAATAAATAATAAATAAATGCCATAATTCAGTTGCCATGACCTAGATAGATATGGAAGAATGAAGGGCTGAGCCGGGGGAGGACGTGTGAAGCAGGGAATCAGTCTCAAATCACTATATAGCCTTCAGCATAATAAGACCGATCCCACCTGAAGGCTGTTGAATCTTATCTAAGGGTTGCAGATGTTCAACAACCAGTTGGGAAATTCCTATAATTATGCAGGACCAATAAATCTGTTAGCCTGAACCATACTGTCTGGGCCTGGTCTCTTGTGCCTGACAATAGCACAGATATCAAAATGTGGTCTTGTACAGGTAATCCTTTCTTAATGATGGAAATTGGGACTAGAATTTCCATCATGAAGTGCCATGCTTGTAAAGTGCGATGTCATGTGACTGTACTACTTAGCAGTGGCAATTTTGACAGTCCCTGGTTAGCATTGTTAAACAAGGACTACATGGGTCATTAAGTAAGGTTCTCGCATGATAACAACTTCTGACTTCCTGCTGGCTTTCCCATTGATTTTCCTTTTGGGTAGCTGATAGGGAAGGTTACAAATCACCATCATGTCACCATAGATCATGCAACAGTCAGAAATCTGAGCAGGTTGCCAAGCATCCAGATCATGGTCATGGGACACTGTTTTGACCATAATCTTGAGAACCAGTCATAAGTACTGCTTGTTCGGCATTGTTGGAAGTTTGAACAGCCACTGAACAAGGACCACATGTATCAGCATTTACTTCAGAAGATTGGAGGAATCTCTTTAAGTATAGCAACAACTACAAGGTAAGCTGCAAAGAGAAAAGAGTTCAGTATGTACCTAAGCAATCTGTTATTTTTCCACCATCACTCCCTTAAACAATGTTTTGAATTAGAGATTACTTCATGTGGCCTTTCAGATGCCAGCAGATACGTAGAACGTTCTTACTCATTTTCAAAGTTTTTAAAAATGACCTTTAAGTTTTCTGATAAAGTCAGGTGCTATAGAAGAGATACGGATAAATAGATGAAGTGTAAATAATGCTTCAGACATCTTTGGGTTCCACTTCAGGTCGAAATGGCTGATGTAAGATTTTGATGTGTTTGTGTCTATGCTTGTGTGTATGACCTGATATTTCTTTAAAATAGTCACTTGTGAGATATACCAGTAAGGAAAGAAGCTCAATTACAAGTTTGTGATTATGTTTTTCCATTAAGGGTATGCTGTTCTATTTTGATGTTTTAATGTTTATATTTCATTCCATATGCTGCTATTGCTAGGTTAGGAGGTATTTTACTTTGAGTTTCTTTGCAATAGATTTTTTAAGTTCAGTCACACAATGCCTTGTGTTGTTTTTCTTTCTATTGTCAACAAGAAGTCCTGCTTGGCCTTAAAGCTTTTGATAAATTATATGTGTCCTGCTCAGGTTGGCTTTCAGCAGAAACACCATAAAGCTGTTAGGATTGTGGGCAGCCCGCAGCTACAGCAGACATCAGTTCCATCTGGCCACAGGATTTCACATGTCATTCCTCCAGTGTGTTTTTCTATCCTTTCTTCTCCTCCCCTATCTCCTGTAGCAACAATAATGGCAATTTTTCTTTCTCGTGATTCTTTATTTGAATATGCAAGACCTTTGCTTTTTAAAAAGAAATGCATGTTGCTAACTCAGCATAGTGCAGATTGCAAGACCCGGATGTGTAATCAGGGGTGCAGTTCGATTATTTTTCTCATAATGTCTTCATTTGGGAGCCTCAGGGGATAAAAAAGTATATTTGATTTTTTTTTACTCCCTCTGGAGATACCATGAGTTGCATGCAGGACCCAAGTTCAGTCCTTGGGATATCGTGATAAAATTGGACAGGATTCTTGCCTGACATCTTTGGGAGTGTTTACAAATTAGTATTGATAATACCAAGCTGGATGGTCTAGTAATCAAACTTGACACAAGCCCCTTCCTACGTACATGTATGTGGGATAGCAGCTGTTCTTGATCTATTACCATCTCTTATGTGAAAATTAGAATAGAAATTAATGTCCTTTCATTGAGGCTTTGTTTGTCCCTTCCCCTGTCAAAGCTAAGTGAGTTCTGTATGAGCTTTGTTAGCAATGCAAGCTTCATATATTTGTTGACTTTTGAATATTTCAGTGATTAAGATTCCCAAATGACCTACCTATACAGGCTTGCAGTATTCTGAAACTTCAAAAAAATTGCTTCTGCTGGTTCATTAAATAGCGTGTAACCTGAAACCTACTGTGAAAACAAACTGGCTTTCTCTACATTACAAGACATTTCAAGGAACTTAATTCTCAGTGTTTGCTGTTATTTCTGTCCTCTTAAGCTTTTACTCCTTATTTCTCCCTTTGCTAATCTCATTGCTTTGTTGTTAAGCAAGTGGCAAGAATTTCTTGTCAAAAAGAAATTTGTCAACATCTCTCTGGAAATGTTTTATTCTTTGGCACAATGCCATGGCAGGGATATCCCTATTCACCGGATAGACCCGGTGCGTAACTTGGGGGTTCTCCTGGATTTGCGACTCCTACTTGAAGAGCAGGTAGCGAGCGCAGCCAGGAGAGCCTTTGCACAGCTTTGTGTTGTGCACCAGTTACGCACTTTCCTGGACAAGGAGTCCCTGCACTCGGTCACTCATGCCCTCGTCATCTTAATCCTGGACTACTGTAATGAGTTCTACATGGGGCTTCTCTTGAAGAGTATCCGGAGATTGCAGCTGGTTCAGAGTGTAGCTGCACGGATGATTTTAGGGGCCAATAGATTGGCCCATATAGCATCTTTGTTCCACAAGCTGCACTGGTTCCCGGTTTGCTTCCGGGTACAATTCAAGGTGTTAACATTGACCTTTAAAGCCCTTCATGGCATGGAACCAGGCTGTCTGAGGAACCATGTCACCCCAGATGGAGAGTTCTTGGCCCACCAGAAAAGGACACCAAAAGGAGTCCTTTTCCTGTTCCTGTTTTCTTAGGAATTTCAGCTGTCAGGGTCTAGGAGAAGAGCCTTCTCTACTGTGGCTCCTGCCCTATGGAACATCTTGCCCCTTTAGCTGAGGGCTGCCCCCTCCCTGATGGCCTTCCGGAAGGGCCTTAAGACCTGGCTCTGTGAGATGGCCTGGATGCTCATTATCAGCATCGAGGTTGCTGATGGATTTTTAGCCATCCTCATCTCCCTTTTTATGTATGAAATCTTTTTAGCCCACCTCGCTAGTCTGCTGGGTTTTTATTTTGTTTTAATTGGGTTTATTTTATTTTTATTTTAAGTGTTTTTAAAATATTGCTTTTAATGTTGTTAGCTGCCAAGAGTCTTTGGATTTCGGCGGCATATAAATTTAATAAATAAATAAATTAAAGTATGCAAATTAGAGACAGGAATAGCATAATTCAGATGGTGGTAGTAATGAATTAAAATCTTTGCAGCTGGAGCTTCAACGCTGTTCATCAGCTTTCTACCACAGTAGGTACTAGAAGAAAATTTAGAACATAAGAACTAAAGCAGTTCCCATTTAGTCCAGAAGTACGTTCTTATAGAGGACACTCAATTACACAAGGAAATCTTCTAGCCATTTCCAGAAGATAGACTTCAGACGTAAACTGTCATCAAGCTTAGTGGTTTTTGATTCCCATGTCTACAATGAATTGGACCAACCCTTTTCCAAAGCCAGATCCTTGTAATGGGAGTGAATTCCAAAAGTGAATTATGAATGTTGGTGAGCAGGCATGAACTTCAGTAATCATTAGAATAAGGAAGTTTTCATGAAAGTTACAATGTTATCCTACAAACCTTTATCTAGACCTTGTAATTTAGGATAATTTAAACAAAATTAAAATACTATATTACATACTATATATAAATTAAATTAGTTTCAGAAGTGGATATCCAAAGTGTCCCTCGATTAATGTTGTGTATAGTTTAGAGGTGAATGTACAGTGACTCAGACACTAAATGTTTTGCTGAGAGCAGCACAAATATGCTTTTTATATATACTGTCCACCAGCAAAGTATTTTTAATAAACATATTTTTTCCTGACAGTCTACTTCTCCAAAAAAGGAAAAGGAGAAGCAGTGTATCCCTAATGAGCTGTGATTATCTGATGAATGACAAATCATGGAAGCCTATAGCAGAATAAAAACCGATGGTGCAACTTTTGCTTAAGCTTTTCTTAACAATTTGCAATTTAGCTTACTTTTGAACAATCACTGTGTTGTATTATTCAGCCAATTTGAAATCTTAAAAATCAAACACATTATTCTTTTCTGTCAAGCAAACATGAGTTACTATGAGCAATTCAGAAAGTGATATAAGCCATGTTCAGAGCTGAATTCTTATAATGCCCTGTTGTGTCAGGCAGTCACACAGCTCTTTTATTTTATAGCCAACAATCAGATTTAGAGGTCATTATACTTAATTAATTGTAGATATATCTTGGAAACTGTAGCAGCATTATAAGGGATATATTCTGTATACCATTGTGAAATGTTTTAATTCGTCATAATTTCTGAAATGTTCAGCTTCTTCCAAGAACCAATTCAAAAGTTTTTTTACTTGTTTTATAAGCATGTGATTTTTTTTACTGTAAATGTATATTTAGATTGAGTGCAGATTTTTCTATCCCTGTTTTACTAGAACAATGTATCCTGAGATGCAGAACCTTCATGTTCATATTATGTATGTAAAAGTGCCAATAAGTCTGTTATATTGGAATTTCCTTTTCTAGCATGTACATACTATGGAATTCAGAATGATGCTCAAAAGAACCATTGTGGATTTTGAGTTATTCTTTTATGGTTTGATGCACATCTGAGTTTTTCCACCTATCAAGTCTTTGTCAAAGACCTGGGATATTGTTTAATGATGTTGAAATAGTGTTGCAGGATATAAGCTGTTCCAAGCAAAGCTGCCTTTTCCAATTAATTGATAGTGATTTTGTCAATGCCAGTGATGTTTAAATGATGCTCCAGTTGTTTCAAGATTGCACCCAGGGCACTTCTTACTTGGCTTTCGTTTGCCACTGTCATTCTATTTCTATTTGCAGGACTTTGGATTCTGTGATTTTCTCCAATTCTTTCTCTTATATTCTGCTGTCTCCAGGTACTGCCACATCCACTTTTTTTAATTGACAAACTGATAATTGTTAAGTTTGAAGTGTTATGTGGCAGCTGTCTGTCTGTTTGAATTCTAAAATCCCATGGCACTTTAGCTTCTTCATTTTCTATTTTCTCTATTTTATGATCCCACCAATTCTTATTTGCAGGCAAATGGTATCTTTTGCAGATCTGTCAATGCATCATTTTTGCTATTTTACCATGCTGTTATTTGTATTCAGTCTGTGCCATATTTTTGCAGCAGCTACTGATGGTCTACTGTTTCTTCAGCTTCTTTGCAAAGGTGGGATTTGCTGTCTGTTGCTGTCTTCTCAATTCTAGCTTTGTATGCATTTGTTCTTAAGGTTTGGTCTTATTAAGTGGAGTTAGCCTGTCACTTTTTAAAAATTTCCTACTTATCCATTCTTTATATCTGTTTTATCTACTTTGCATTTTTTTATTGTACTGTATTGTTTTGCTCTCCCATGTCTCTTCTCTATTCTTCATTTGGTATTTCTTGTATTCTTATTTCTTTATTATACAAAGTGTTTATAAGATCACAATTGCAAGTTTCTTTACTGGTATTGTCCTTCATAGACATTGAGTTTGTCCCAAGAATCTAAGATATCATAACATATTGACATAGTATATGTGCAGATCCAAGCAGAATAGCCTTTTGTAATGATGAAAATTTTCTCATAATTTGTTTTGGATAACCCAATAACCATCGGATAACCATTTGGCCTACCACTGATTTATGTCATATTCTTCAGTTTTCATTTTCACATCTTGATGTGATCGTCTTCAATTCTTTATTTTCGGTAAAATAAAGTATTGGAATATAAATTATTCGTACTTTCTTCCTTTCAACTAAGAAATCTGGTGTATTATGAATTTATCAGTTTGTATTCAGAAATCTCACAATATTTTAACCTGCTCATTTTCAACTACTTTTTCAATTCCGTGCTCCCACCAATTTTTAATTACTGGAGCATTATAATTTTTACAGATATTCCAGTGAATCATTTTGGCAACAGCATCATGTTGATGTTTAAATCATTTTGTGCAATTTTCTTGCACAAGCTGAGTATATGATCTACGGTTTCTTCTGTTTCTTTATACAATCTGCTCTTTGAATCATTTGATGATTTTTTTCAGTTCTGGCCTTGATTGCATTAATTCAAATAGCTTGCTGTTATGCAACAAAATCAAGCTTTCAGTTTCTTTTTTAAATGTTGCAGTTGTAACATTGCTGGATTTTATATTTATCCATTTCAGTGTTTTATAGGAATTGAACATATAATGCTTCTTTTTGCCAGCATTCTGTTCATGTTTTTGTTATATTACAGTATTTTGATATTCAATTTTTATTTCCGTATACTTAATAAGTTTCAATTTTTAATTAGCATCAATGCTTGTTCTTGGCTGTCTTTTACATAATCAGCCAATATATACTTTTCTTCTTCAACAAATAAACAAGTAAACCTTTGCCTCCATTTCTCCAGGCAGGTATAATGTTTCAAAATCACTATGGGGATGTAATGCATAGTGAATAATCATTAGTTTTCTTGTGTTTCAGTCCAACTGTCCAGTTCAGCTTACGTCCGGTTAATAACTCCAGCATTGTATAACCTGGTATAACCCAGGTATTGATGGCCTTGATAATATTTTGACATTCAATTTTGTCTTTAGCAGTTTCCTCAGTTTTTGGATCTTTATTAATTACATTTGCAATTTGTCCATGCTTGATGACATCCAACTGTAAAATGTCCAGATACTTGTAGGCTTCATCATTACAATATTTGTCAATGACTGAATTTTGATTTCTGATTTTCCATAGTTTTAAGATCACACATATAAAGCAAATGTGAGATGTTATTAGCTTTTTAATTTTGCTGTCTGGTAGTCAAGATCTGTTTTCTTCATTGCTGAAAGAGGGATTGTACTAATGACAAATGATAAGTAATAATGAATCACCTTGCCTCTTTTAATGTTGATAAGTCCATATTTTTCATTCCTATCACAATTTCTGTCTCTCACTGCTTTGTTATTTGTTCTATAAATATTCTAATAGTTTTACTGACCCCAGTTTTTTTTCCAAATATTGATTATCCAACTATATAGTAATAAATCAAATGCCTTGTTATTTGTTCTATAAATATTCTAATGGCTTTACTAACCCCAGTTTTTTTTCCAAATATTGATTATCCAACTATATAGTAATAAATCAAATGCCTTTTTATAATCCATCCAAAACATATATAAATTGGATTTCACTTTTTGAAATTTTAATTGTCTTGATGACAATTCCTGCACTGAGTTTGGATTTTATTCTTCATTCTCATGATATTCTAACCTTCTTCTTGAATTCAGTGTTTAATATTCTTAGCTTGAAGCTGAAGTATTTGTAGTGATCTTTTTCATCCAGAATCTTGAAGTTATTTCCATAAGGCATCTTGATTCCTTCAGTTTTCACTACTCTTCTCCTACTGGTAGTAAGAATGATACATTTGTCCAGTCCAAATTCCATTGCCATATCTTGGCATACAGACAATACTGAGCAACAATTCTACTTCAATGATGATTTTCCATACAGCTGCAGATCATCCATGTAGAAGAGGTGAAGTAGCCTGGCATACATTTTTGATGTTTGATACCATGGCTTGACTTGCTTAGTATTTTTGACAGATAAATCATTACAATGACAACTAGTAGTGATGACATTGAATATTCTTGAAGGATTCCTCTCTTAATATTAACTCTTCCCAGTTTATCACATTAAGCAGAAACTGTGTCTATTATTATGCAGTGATCTTTGTTCTGACATTTCTACTGACTCCTATTATTTCTAGCAACTTGATTATCCAATCATGTGACAGGGAGTCAAATGTCTTCTTGTAATCAGTCCAAGCTCTATTCAAAAAGATCTGGTCTTCCTTTTCTTGCAGTTTTCCAAAATAATATTGTTAATTAGGTGATGATATTTTATAAATTTGCTGTTTGAATAGTGTCAATTTGCTCAAGTGGAAAGAGCTTGTTTTCATCTGGATGCTGTTAGAAGGCGTCAGCTATCACATCAGTTAGCAATTTGAAAGTTGTTGGGAAACAAATAATTAGTCTATGGTTCTCTGGTGGTCCCCTATTGTTGGATATTTCATTATCAGAAATGTTTTGTCAGATGTGAACCAATCTTAAATTTTGTTTCCTTGCAGTACATCATTAACTTATTTGGCAATGAGTAAATGTAGACCTGTCAGATGTTTCAACCAAAAACCATGTAGTTCATCTTTACCTGGTGCTAACCAATTCTTAATCTTCCTTGCCCTTTTCTCCATCATTTCTGCTGTTAACTTAAGTTCTTCCATTTCATTTTTACTTTTATCCATCTCCTTTATCCTACTGCAATATTATTATATTTCTATTTTAGTAGAAATATTTCTGATTCAAAGGAGATTCTGCTTTTAAAGTGTAATTCAAGCTTCTAGTCTGATCTTCCTGGCTATAGCTGTTATTTGTTGCTTTATTATTTACACTGCTTCTTTGATTTTCTTTGTTCTTTGGTGATATTTGTTGATCAGGTATTTTGTGGTCTTGTTTTTCAGCTTCTTTTCTTTCATGTGTTCTACCTCACATACAACTGATCTTAGCAAGCTGATCTTATTTTTCAACTTGATCTTCCATTTTGTGATAAACTGTTTGGGTTTTTTTCTTGTTTACTGATTTGCATCCAAGGTATTCAATTATAATTGCAGCCATTTTGTAATTAGTTCTTGCAGTTTGTTGATGCTTATATTTGTCTTGCAAGTATCCTAACAGACACTGTACTTTAGTCAAATTCCTTGAGTGTTTGCTTGTTTGGCCAATGAACTATCTGGATCTGATAATACAATATCAGCATAGATTAATACTTGTGCTATCCATTTCTTTGGAACAAGCTTCAATAAGAGCAATCGTGTTCTCTTGCTTTTGTGTTGTTCTAGATGCTCATTTATTCTTTATTTCAAATCTTGTTTGTTTGCTTTTTTTGAGTTGTAGGGATTTGTTGTTTCTAAGGAGAAGATAAAGAAACAGTATCTAGTTTGGGAATGAAAACAATTCACTAGCTGTGCTGATTTTCTCAACTGCTGATTCTTCTATTTGCCTCTACAAGCTGAGCTACTTCTGGCAAGGCTTCTATTTAGTTACCTTGAGTAGACCTTTGTAGTTCTTTCTATTTTATAATACTTTATATTATAAATTAAGATTGATCTCTAATCCTCTGTTCTTTTATTTCTAATCATAGATATTATTCTTTCCAAAATTGGTGCATTCTTTTCATACATCCTCTACTTGTTGGACTTGATTTGGACAGATAATTATTTCTTTGTGTATTTGTGATAAGTAAACAACTTTTTTTCCAGTAGTCCTGCAACTGCTGCTCCTAATTACACAGCCAACAGTCCTGAGTCCTATACCCCATTTGTCACCAGATGTCCAGGAATTCCAACATCATATCGGGTCTTTGTTGATCCAGGCAATAATCAATCTGGTATGGGGTTCCATATATTATGTCTCACCATACTGTATCTGATGAGACTTGATTTGTATGGTTGAAGCTCTGGCATAGTTCTCATCCTGCTCAGAGTATGCAACCTCACAACCATATCAAAGTACTGCCTCATGAGGAGATTATTATTATTAATAATAATTTATTAAACTTACATGCCATCCAATTCTCAACAACTCCTGCAAGCCTACAAAAATCAAACACTGAAATTACAATAAAATCAGTAACATATAAACAGTGGCAAGGATGATGAAGTATGAAATCTCCTTCTTTCTCACTGAAGGCCTGGCTAAAGAGCCAGCTCTTCTAAATAACAGCAGAATGAGGGACTTCTGGATTTAAGGGAGAAGGTAATGCAGACAAGGAACACTTCCAGGGTCCTGAGAGATGATATTATTTAATTGAGGGACACTGAAATGTGCAAATCCTGCATAATCAATTCAGTGACAATTATTATGGGAGACAAGTGGTCTCCCAAGTAACCAAGCTATAGTCCATATAGGGCTTTATATGTAAGAACTAGCAACTTCAATTGTACTCAAAGTTAACTGGTAATCAGTACAGTTGGTGAAGTAGTGGTGGTACATGGTGCTGCCAAGATATGCCCATTACACCACCAAGTATAGGATCAGTTAAAACTTTTGGATGGTCTTCAAGTTCCATGCAGAAAACATTTCAAAAGTCAAGTTATGAGATCTGATAATAATGAAGTCACAGACTCTGTATTTTTAAAAGCCTCTATGTTAGCTAAAAATAAGAACTTTGAGCAACTGATTATTGACAAAAAATAATATTTAATTTTATCAGAGAATATATAAAATGTCTGTCATTATAAATGTATTAAAATATAGCAGGTTCTATTTCCTACAGATATTCCTCTTGAAACTGCAACATTCATGTAAAATGCATTGATAAATAATAACAAAGCATAGGTCAGCTTTTAGAATAAAGAAATATGAATATTATTAAATTAAAAGCCAGAGGAGTAACTCACTGGGAAGAAAGGGAAATCCTTTCCTTTAATATGAAGATTCAAATTAAACCTAATGATTAAGTAAACTTCATACCATGAAAGATTCTTCTGAATATGGGAGAAGAACAGAAATCAGGAAGACCTTATACAAACAAAATACCAGACGCATTTGGAACAGTGAGATATCTTTTTGTTGTTCAGTCGCAGTCGTGTCCGACTCTTCGCGACCCCATGGACTGCATTATGCCAGGCCCCCCTCTCTTGCACTGCTTCCCGGAGTCTTCCCAAGCTCACACCCATCACACTGACTATGCTATCTATCCATTACATCCTCTGCCGTCCCTTTCTCCTCTTCCCTTCAATCCTTCCCAGCATCACAGTCTTCTCGAATGAGTCCTCCCTGCACATTACATGGCCAAAATACTTGAGCTTCAGCTTCAATATCTGTCCCTCCAAAGAGCAATCAGGTTTGATTTGCTGTAGGATTGA
>JANHZU010008055.1:0-28345 GCA_032468055.1 Acrochordus granulatus
GCACACTCAGCCTCCCCACCTGCTGTGACGGTGGAGTCACGGAAGCCACCGGTGCCCCTGATTCCAATGACCGATGCCAGAAGTGACCTGCTTGCTGCAATCCGGCGGGGTGAGTAAATACCTTGGCTCTTCCCATGAGCTGGAAACCCCTGCAGAGTTGGAATCGATGCACTTTAATGATCCTGGTTTTATGTCAGGAACTCAAAGCAGTTGGCAATGGGAGGAAAATCAGGAGAAGGTCATCCCATCCCCAAAACCAAGGCAAGTGGAGATCAAATGGCCTGTATTCCTGAACTAGGGGTCCACAGTTTGCTTTGCCTTGCTGAGGGTCCCATTGTCTTTGGGTGGGGTTGACAGGTGGATCTGTCTTCACATCCAGCTCTAGGATTGAGTGGCCATCAATCGTGGCCATCAACCATCAAGCTTTATGGTTCGTGAAAGCCTCAAAGGAAGTGTGTAAGGGTCCTTTTGTCTCCAAACTTTTAAGGTTGGGTTTCTAAAGCAGGCTAGAAGCTCACAATAAATGCACTAGATGAGTGTTTCTCAACCTTTTTTTGCCCATAGCCCCCTTCCAGACTTGCTTTTTTCCTGTGACCCCCCTGTCTTGAATCCATCATCTAATAGGGGCTTGTATTTGGTGCATTTCCTGACATCAAAGAGACAATATTTGCAGTATAATACACTTTGCTTTTCTGTGGCCCCTTTGACATTTGCTGTGGCCCCCTGTTACATGTTTTCCACCCAGGGCTCCCTTTAATAATCCTAGGGCCCAAGCTGAGAACTGCTGCACTCGACCAAAGCATCATACAAGGGGTAAAAGCCAATCAGAGACTTCAGAGTCTTCCGCTAGATCAGTTTTGCCCAGCCTTACACTGACCTTGAGAAAAACCTTTCTTTGCCACCTCAGGAATTCAGCTGCGCAAGGTTCAAGAGCAATGGGAACAAGAAGCCAAGAAAGAGCCGGTGGGGAATGATGTGGCCACAATCCTCTCCCGCAGGATTGCTGTTGAATACAGCGAATCGGATGACGACTCGGAATTGGATGAGAACGAGTGGTCAGATTAAGGAAGGGGCCATGGGCTGCCTTTGGAGCAGTACTGGGGGGAGGTCTCCCAGATTTTTTCCTGACACCTTTCTGTAACCAGGCCTAGGTGACACAGCGTCCTGGCAGGTAAATCACAGCTGCTCCAAGCTGCTTGTCTTCAGGAGCTTTGCTTTTGTGCCATGTTGTGTTGTTGAAAATGTTTTAAGGTGGCCTCTTTGTGGGCAAATGGGCATTAATGATACTTATCTTTTGAAATGCACGGTTGGGGCGGGAGGGAGGAAAAGACCAGCTTTCTCCTGATTTTTCCCAGTGGTAAAAATGGCATTTGAATTTTTCAACATGCTGGAAAAATGGAACATCCTTCCCTTACCCTAAACAATACAAGGAAGGGGCCCTTTGCAGTAATGAAATTCAGTCTTGCTCAAGATTACAGCCAGGGCATGATAGATTTAGGGAGCCATCATTTAGAGATTCTGGGGATAATTTAAGTAAATGCCCTTTCAAGAGTGAAGCATTCATCAAAGAGCATGGAAAGGGATGGGGAAGAGAGACTTCCCTCTGTGAAAAATCCAATAACGTGGATTCCAAAGTTGGAAGAGTGTACATTATTTCTAAGTTGTTCTCCATTGCTTCCAGCATTTCCAATCAAGCTCCAGAAAGGAAATCAACTGGGGCAAATTGCTAGCACTTTATACAGGAGGGGGGGAAAGATGACAACCATAATCCCCAGCCCACAAAGTCATTGGCTGTACTACCTGCAAGTTATGAGAGTCTGAATCCAACACCTCCTTAGGATCTCACCTTGGGTTACAGTATGATGGTGTAGGATTCCACGAGCCACCTTCTACTTTGCCACCCATATTATGGCCAGTAAGAAGAGCTTGGGCAATAGCTGGCAAAGGACAAACCATCCAAGTTCAGATGTGATCATGGGATTTTGAGAACAAATCTTAAATTTGTAGCCATTGGGGGAGATGAATCAGCATCAGGAGACCTTTTGACTCTACATGTAGAAAAAAATCATCTGCTCTCCAGAAGAATATTCTGACTCTTCTGAGAGGGAAGATGGAATATTTATTTTCCCACTTTGGTGACAATGTGGATAGTGAGCTATGAAAGGTTCTAACAATAAGAGTTTCAAATATCCTAATGATCAATAGTGTTCGGCCAGTAATTAATTTACTGAGTTATTTTGTATTCCGACATACGTATTTTCTCAGTGCCCATTTCCTTCTCCTTTCTCTCCCTTTTTCCATAATTGTGAAGAACTAGGAACAAAAATACTGTAAGATTGCTTGTGCATCCAGAAAAAATTCTGCAAAATAATAATGGGAAAATTCTGATTTGAGCTGTTGTATCCAATATGATGGAAAGTCAAGCAACAGAGCAAGATGATGCGGGTGCTCTTTTCTTTCCAGAACGATGCTACGTATGTACTTTCCCTCCTGGTTTAATCATCCCAAACTCCTTGTGCAGCCTTGCAAATTAAAATTTCCCACCAAAGTAAGCTGATATTCGCACACCTTTCATAAGTACCTAATGTCATAGTTGTGCCTATTTGGAAGTAAGTCCTAATTGAGTTTTATTGGGCTTACACTCACTAAATGTACATAGGATTATAACTGTAATTTTTTAAGCATAATAGTACTTGGCAGTGAATGAAAACAAGTGCCAATTAGTCTCTCCTAAGATCACCTATTTTTTAATTAGGCAAGTGTTTTAAACTGCCCCAAGTTCATTGTTATTAGCTTTCAGGTTTAATTTGAGGGAGCTCTGAGGTACAGTTCTGATTTCGGGTTATGCAATATTTCAAAAGTTGCTTCAGTATAAGTAGGAGCACAAACACAGCCTGTCTGTGGCTTGTTTTCAGGATTGCACCTCTGCTGTAGAGGTTGCGCATAAAGATGTGGCTGCTTTAATTGACTATTTAAGTCCTGGATTCACACCCAATATTTTCTAAAGCACTGAATTTAGAGATTTGCACAGCTCTGTTCTGCATATATTCTTTCCTGAGAATACGGAATAGCCCCAAAAGGATTATTTCAAATAAAAGAATGCACTGAACCTCCTAAGACCTTGCAGGCATGAGGTTGTTTGATTATCCTTCTTAGATTTTGGCCTCAGATTATCATTAAAAGTGTATAAGAGTTTGTGTAAAGTGAAAAGTCTGCTTTCCTCCTTTGACAATCAAGATAAAATGAAGTTTCCATTGCTGAGAAGCGCTAAGGAAAGTGTCTCTCTCTCTCAGTTTCTAGCATATGCAAGTCTCTCTCTCTCTCTTTGTAATTCTGCACACCGTCTCTTTTGGTAGTAGCTGCCTTTGTCAACCAAGGGGGAACAGGTGAAATGAGATGAATGGATGCCTGATCCTTCTGAAGACAGTTAGTGAAGGCTCTGCAAAATATGCAAACTCTCCAGACCTTCAGAAAAGAGTTGGGATCCGTGTAGCTTGCACAAGTCCTTCAAGGAAAAGATGTAGGCACTCAGACTTCAACTCCCTGACAGAAACGTTGTGAAAAGTATGCCGAGATGTTTTGCCACATAGCGCTGTCGGCAAAAGACAGAGAAAATGGGTCGTGATTTCTAGTTGAGTTCCTTTATTTGCCGGAACGTGGCATTTTAATGCTTCATTAGTTATGAATGGAATTGGGCTTCTGGTATGGATTTTTGAGGCTTGAAGTGTTCTTTTACATCCTATAGCTGAAAGGCAAATATTTTAAGTTTCGGTGTAAGCCTCACAGGGGTTATAGAGGGCAGTTAGGATGAGTCATATTTCTCATGGTTCTTTGGCCTTCAGTGGCCCTATCAGGGTGATCAAAACTTCTAAACATCTTATTTGTGCATTATTTGTTGATATGAAATACAACTTTTTCTTGGATAAGAATTTTTGAGAGTTTGACCCAGGATTCTTACTCTGAGTAACTCTACCCCTTCCATTTCTTACTAATCTCTTTTCCATGAGAGCATCAAGGGAGATGCAGTGGAACCTTCCACTGGGTGTGATGTCCTATGCAGCCGCTATCTGCCGAAGTCTTTTGACATACTAGCTCCGCTGTGTATGGGTTCTGCAGGGGAAGAGTTCTCATATTTTCATCAGCATGTTTCAAGCCCAAGAGAAGATTGCCATCTTCTCAATACAATCTGCAGAAAATGATGGAATTCTTGTCATCAAAAGTGGTGGAGTCCTTCCTTGCCCATGATGAGTAGAGTTATGAGTGACATTCCACTTTCTGCACAGAAGTTACTTTCTTGCCAAAATTGAGTTGAAAGAATGGAAGGAGATTGGGTAGAAAAAGGCAAAGGATCTGTTTTACCTATAGAGCATCCAAGCTTCTGTTCCTGCCATCTCCAGTAAACCAATGGCGCTATGATTTAGTGCAGTGTTTCTCAATGTTGGCAACTTTAAAATGTGTGGCTTCAACTCCCAGAATTCCTCAGGCAGTCAAGCTGGCTGCGTAATTTTGGCCGCTGAAGTCCACACATCTTAAAGTTGCAAAGGTTGAGAAACTTTGATTTAGTATAAGGCAGTTTCTTCATTCCCAAGAGCAAATCCAAAGTGAGCTAGACTATGATGTATAACATTAAGATAAGTCAGACCTAGGAACTAACTCAGCAGAGTCCAACATTGGTTGGATGTATAGATTGCTAGCTGCTTGAGACACCTCTGAGTTTTAAGTGAGAGGTAATTAGACAATAACACCAGAATGGCTGGGGAAATGGGGTAATTAAGTTGAGTCAAAGAAGCCATTATAACAAAGAGATGCCAGCTATGCATATTATGTGATTAATTATCAAGTCATACCTTGTGTAGGATTATGTAGCCTAACAGAATTAATTTATAATTATTTTGTATTGTACAGTGTTTATATAGTGTGCTTTAAATATATCTATATTGAGAGAGAGAGCGCACATCTATTTAAAATGTTGGCTTGATGCCCCCTTCTCTTTTACCTCCATGACTTGTATAAGACACAAAATACAATGCAAAAGAGAAAAGATTATACATATCAATGAGCTATATGGATCATGTTGCCAGTTTCGTACTGATTAGTTACTGACTAGATACTGACAATTCCTGAGATGGGATCCTGAGCAAAACTGAAAAAAAATCCTATTTCAAAACCAGCTGGGCTGGGAGAGCGTTGAGTCAAAACTTTGCAAGATTTGGCTGGCAAAGAAGTGTGGCAGGAAGGAAAAAGGTTCCGAAGTGTACATGTTTTTCCTCTCCCTGCCAGAACTGCTGAGGGTAGCAGAGAGGAAACCGCTTGAGACCCAAACCGAATCAGATTGTATCAAAGAACCACATCCAGAAACATTGGATTCTTGGTATGTTGCTCTTTTGAGAAGACAGTCTCTTTGGGAGAGGACTGTGCAATTTGCCAATAGTGCCTGGTTAAGGCCCATGTTAATTGACCCAGTGGCCAAGGAGCTCTGCGGAAGAAGACGTGTCAAGCGTGGTCAAGGAGGTGTGTGTTGGCGGAGGGTAAAAACAGCGCCATGGCATCGCAGCACCGCTTTCGTTGTTCTGACAAGATCCTCAGATCCTCCGGATGCTGCCGCCTGTGGTGATGTGCGGCTCAAGAGTGGATCAGGAGCTGAAATGGTTTGGAAGAAAGTTGTGTGTTCTTGGATGGCCTCCCTGATCACTCAAAGAAATGCGTGCACTCCGATAATACAGCAGGTCGGAGACTGCAGGGCTGTGTGTGTTGGCGTCATAAAAGTCAAGATGGTGGCTGTGAACATGCAGTCACGGCTACAGTTGGATCTTCTGACTCCCCTCTCCCCATCTGTCTGCAGATATTTCTTTAAAGAAATCTCACAAAATTGAAAGCAAGCAAGATCCGAAGACTGAGTGAGCCGTCGAGAGGTTAACACTGCTAAATGGCATTCTCGTGTCCGAGATTGCTCCCGAAATACGGGCTTTTTAAGAGATTCCTGCTAATTATTCACAGGTGCCTGCTCCCCTCTTTTCACTGCCAAAGGATGCTGGGCTGTGTTACACAAATGTTCAGCATCATGATCAAAGTGGATATTTAAATGCTCTCCCCCCCATTAAAATATCCTTTTTAACTGTAGCTGATTAAATCAGTTCAGTTGGAATTACAGCTTGGCTGAACAGCATTTTGTTTACTAGCGTAAATAAGAGTAATTTTTGGAGACAAGACCCCTCTCAGGCCCAACCTGCTGCATGGAAATTGATTTCTTTTCCTCCTTTTTGGCCATAGCACTTGCCTTCTTTCCCTCTGGTAAATGGATAAAAAATGGACCTGCTGTGTAGCAGCAGTGCTGTTTCTTTCTCTGCACTGTTGTGGAAGCCGGCAGAACTTTCTCTGGTAGTTCTCTGCCTGTTCATTTCCTAATCCTTCTCCTTTTTTCCCCTCCTAAAAACCCCAGACAAGAGCAAATAGAAAAACAGAGATGTGGAATCAAACCTTAATCAAATTTCCATTGGGAATATTAGTAGTATAAGTCAATTTGGACTTCCAGTTTAGGAAATACATTTAATTTGGTTTAATGGTTTGATTTGGATTTTCAAGCCAATTCTGGAAAAGCGTGTTCGTTCATGCTCAAAATATCCATCAAACCTCCAAACTGGAGATGAATTTTTGGGAATCACTTGGAAGTATCCAATTCAGTCTGATGATCTGCTTCAAAGATATCAGCCTGAAGATGCAATTTGGTTCTGACGAGGATGCGGTTGCTTCACTTCGCCTGGCCTAAGCCTTCACGTGTGGCTTGTACTCTTGTCCTTAGTCGCACTTAAGCCTCCACAAGTACCTTGAATGGACCATCACTTCTAGTTGGAGTGCCACCATCTCCAGGTACCAGATGTCCCCTTTTCCAATCATCAGAAACAAATAATACATCTGTGTATCAAGAAGCTTCTTAGAAGCATTGCTTTTCCAACTTTACTAGAAGGGTTATACTGTAGGAAAAGGACTTCTTTGCATTAGCACCACGACTGGGAAAAGATCACTTTCTCATTTTTGAATTTTAACTAATTGGCTAAGGTAGTTTTGGGGTCTTTCCTATAGTTCTGCTGCCTTAGCTGATCTTGTAACAATCCCTTATTCTACTAACTGGATTTGCACAACACACTTAACCAGGTGAAGTTTACAAAGGCACTGTCTGCAGCTGCTTTTCATGCTATGCTGGTTACTTTTAAAACTGATTTGCATTTGTGTGGGGGCATGGATCAGCATTTGGTGTGAGCCCAGACCATTCAATCAGTTCAGTGAACTGTGCAAATTCAGAAATCAAATTAATTCAGTAACTCATTTAGGCATCTGGCATGAATACATCATTAATTCTTATGGATGTCCTAATTTTTATTGAATGGACGCTGGACGCTACTAGGTCAAAACTATTTTAATAAATACAATATCAAAGTGGAAGAAGGAGACCTGAGGAAATGGCAGGCAAATGAACCCTCCCTGACAAGGCTGTCCACAGTTGGGACCAGGATTTCTATTGCTAAGCAAGGCGATTGTTAGGTGAGTCATGCCCGATTTTACAACCTTTTTTGCCATGTTTGTTAAGTGAATCACTGCAGTTATTGAGTGAATCTGGCTTCCCCCCCATTGACTTTGTTTGTTGAAAGCCAGCTGGGAAGGTCACAAATGGCAATCATGCGACCCCAGGAAGCTGCAGCAGTCGTAAATATATGCTGGTTGCCAAGTGCCCAAATTTTGATCATGTGACTGTGGGGATGCTGTGACAGTCTTAAGTGTGAGGATCGGTTGTAAGTAACTTTTTTCAGTGCTGTTGTAACTTTAAACAATCACAAAATGGATTGTTGTAAGTCGAAGACTACCCATATCAAAAGGAGAATATAGTTGTTGGAGACTAGCTTGAATGTCTGAAATGGCTTTTTTGGCAGTTATTCCAAATCCAACAACTTCTCCCCCCCACCCCTCCCATGTAGGGGACTTTAGCCCTACCCTGAACAAAAGCAGAAGACTCTGTCTATGGCGATAGAATTTGCAACTGAAAACAAGGATGATTGACCACACCCTTTTGCACATTTCGTTCCCCAGTTATACAGTGTTTTTTGTGATTTTTTTCTCCAGTGATTTTTTTTCCTGTCAGGGACAAAGAAAGTGTTGGTAATGTAGTCCTGGGCTAAATTTAGTGCAAAGGTGATAAATGAGAAGTGCCATGTGAAAAGGAAAGGAAGAATTGCTAGGCTTGGGTCCTCCCTGGCAAAGAGTGGGGTGCAGTTGGGGACAGGGGATAAAACTCAAGCAAAAAGAATTTGCTGACCCAAGTTCCTCAAACTGAGGCAATGGTGATCTTAGGATGTGGGTTCAAAAGAAACGCAAGATCCTTAACTTCCAGGACAGTTGGTGCCAAAGAAATAGATGTTCTATCAAAGAGTAAAATATTACCTGGTCCTTAGCATAGATGCCATGGTGATGTCATTTGCACAATGATGTCATAACACCTGTGACATCATTTTTTTCTCTTTCCTTTCCCTGTGAATGCCTTAAGGTCCTTATAGAACAAGGAGACCCCGTCTTTAGGAATACACAACTTAGAATTGGGGGGGAAAGAAAGGATCAGAGCAAAACCAGACATATTTGATCAGATTTATTATTTTTGATTTAAATGTACTTTGATTAAAATTATTAATCATTATTAGATTTCTTCTTCATATGCACATTAAAAATGACCCACATCAGCCACTTTAGGAAAGGCCTTCAACGGTCCTAGGCATTTCTCCTCTAACACAAGATGAACTTTGAGAGTTGGATGAGAAGTAGAGATGCAACCAATCTGGCCTTTGGTGGGAGCACTGCTGGGCTTGTATCCTGCATCCAGTCCTCCAGTTGGATTTACTGGCAGGTCCCACCACCCTTTGGCTCTAGGGAGCAGTCAGATGGCTACAGGACTCACACCAGAAAACCACCAGCGCACCCTTGATCAATGAACCAATGGGATTATTGGTTGCAGGAAAGACTGATAAGGGAATCAGATGCGGAGACAGATATCTGGTATTGTCCTAGGCTTTGGAAATCAGCTGATCTTAGAAAACCAGTTGCATGCAATTGCTCATAATGCACATAGTTTGAAAGTTGAAGAGGAATTACTGGTTTCCTTCTTTCTGCAGAAATGGATGGATAGATGGATGGGTGAGTGAGTGGCTGGGTTGGTTCTTTCTATATCTGGATCTTAGCTGTTTTCCTGACATGTGGGTTGAACCTTACTGACCCAAAGCCTTGGCTGTTGAGCACATTGTTCAATGCACCTCATGAGCTAAGAACTCTGGGAACTTCTTGATAAAGTCACACGGGCACTTTTGGGGAGCGAAATGATTGTACAGCGTGAAGCAACCACAAGTTGCAAGTAGTCGGTTCACACGATGAATGTCACAGTGGAAAAGCCATGGAGACATTTGATGTGGTGATCAGTCAACCACCCTTTGGAGAATGTCAGAAGCAATTATTTGCTATATGCTCATCTGCTAACAGGATATAGTGATTACATTTTCACATTCTGTCATTTTGGATAACATGGATCAACTGAGCTGCTGATACTTTTCAAGTTATCTCCCCTGTTCTTCTGTATGATACAGCTCAGGGTGGACAAAGTCCTAGGGCGGGGGTCTGTCACTTGGTCCTACAACTACTGAAAGTCATAGCTGATATTATCAGAATAATGATGTCACAGGAAGGATCAGGGACTATGTTTACATTTGGAAGGGGCAGGAGAGGGGAGAGCCTTTGGGAGGCTCTCGGACGAAAGGTATTTCCATCCTTCCAAAAACCCTAATGGTTTGAAATATTAGTGCCAACATTTGGGGGCAAAATGGCTAAATTTCATTGGCAGGATGTTCGTGGATGTTTTGTGATATGGGGTGGCTGGGTTTCTTTGAAGAATAGAAGAGTTGAGCTCCCAGAGGATCCCCAGTGATATTTCCACTCTTGTTTTGAGAAATGAAGCTGATGAATAACCAAAGGTGATCCAAGGACCCCCCGCTTATTCCAGCTTCCTGAACTTTTATGGATTCTGACACGGTCCAACGTATCCAAGCTATAGGTCTGTTCCTTCAGTCAGAGCAGTTTCTCAACCTGGGCAAGTTTAAGATGAGTGGACTTCAACATCCAGAATTCCCTAGCTAGCATGCTGGCTGAGGAATTCTGGGAGCTGAAGTCCACCCATCTTAAACTTGCCAAGATTGAGAACACAAAGTCAAAGGGAAGATGTGAAGTCCTACAATATTTGAGGGCTGCAGGTTCTCTCATCTTGACCATTTATTTCCAGCAATGATCAACCAGGTATCTCTCGTACGGGGTCGGAAAGCGAGATCCAGTGGATCTATCATTTAATAGTTTGCTGACCTGAAGTGTGGAATCTCCATTTATATTTCATACTCAATAGCTATTGAAATCTATTCTCAATGTGGGTGATTGTGACACCACCAAAACAAGTGAGCCAAGTCAATATCTCTTCTGCTTGTATCATGGTTTATAATACATTTTTTTAAAATACTTTTTTTCTTTTTTATTCAATTTCTTTCCAAAGGGACTGACTAATGGGAAACAGATTAATCTTGCCACATGAAGGTTTGCACATGTTTCTAAGTATTTGATTTTACTTTATTCTAAAGCTGACCAACTGCAGTAGCAGGAAGTGCTGTCTGCTGTGTACTGGAGTGTTCTTCTAACCATGTGCATATAGTCAGTAGATCAGTAGATGTTTGCCACTTGTATCTATCTACTGTACAGAGTTTTGCTATTCGTAAAGCAAGTATTCCCAGCAGTGTGAGTTCTGCTTTTCTCAGCACTGACAAAACAGGACCAAACAGTATGGTTTCAGATGGATTTTTTTTTCTTTTCCTGCCTGTAGAAAAAACAACAGAACCCCTATTACAAGAGCTGAAAATTGCTAGTAAACAATTATGTTTCTTTAATTGTTTTCCTCCCAGGAAATGTTGTGCAACTTAAATCCAAGCTGTTGACACTTTATGCATGTTGGTAACAATAAAGAATATTAAAATTTTAAGAGTATTTTTTTTCCTGTGCCTGTTGATCTTCCTCTTTTTTTCAATGAAAATTGAGTGAGCTGGGTTTGTATCTGTGTGTGTCTGAGCGAGAGAGGAGGAGGAAAATAATGAGTTGGGTTTCTGGTTTTGCTGGTTTACTAAAACTTGGCAGGAGTCAGGCTAGGACATGCAAAGGGGAAGATGCGGTGTCAATGCCTTATGAAAGGTTGAGGAATGTCATCCACCACCAGCTGAAAGGGGGATTAGCAGAAACATCTGAAGAAGAAAAGCTTCTGGGATCTGAGCTTTTCCCAGGTTGTGCTGAGAGTTGACTAGTGAGGCTCAGTGTAGACCAGTAAGGCATAGTGAGTGGTCAAGAGTTCTTCTCGAGTGACTTAAACTCTTCTAGAGTCATCCAAACATCATAATGCCCAAATAATAGCAATGAGAACAGTTTCATATCCTGCAATACAATAATGGCTGAATGATGCTATAAAACTGTTGTAAGTCAATTTTGGGGAATGACCAAATAGTGAGCAAAAGTCATTTCTCCATTAGAAGGTGATCAATTTTAAACAAACTCACTCTTTGTTCTCAGGGTTGCTTGCAACCTCTTGCCTTCACTCTGTGCCTTTTACTGCTCCTTGCTCAGAGAATCACTTGCCTCTAGATTATCCTAGGACCACCTCATCATGTCTTCCCCTGGGATTCAATTTCTGCCGGAAAAAAATCATGAGGATTCTGGCTGCAAATGCAAAGAAAGTCCCTGCATCATTTTGGGTTCTCAGTTTGTTTTGCTGGCTGCTGCTTCTACTGACTTACTCAGGAATTTATAGCTCTCCTTGAAGGAAATGGGATAGCAACTCAAGGTGAAACTTGGAGCAAAGATCTCCAGCAGGTATGATCCAACTGCTGTTGGTGAATCACAATCATCTCTCCAGCACAACAGAACCCAAGGAGGTTCTTCATCGTTTCTCATAGATCATGTCAACCATTTCCTCTTAGATTCCTGATTCTCTTTTCTGGTTTCAGTTAGAAGTGTGAGGAATGGAAACAAAAATATTTTGTCTAAACACTAAACCTCAGTCCCAACTTACAAGACAATACCTGGAACATGTAGGGGGGGAAGTATGAGATAAGTTGCTCAAAACAGCCCCATTTTGTTTGGAGGTTAGGACAAAACCATTGGATCTGACCTAGAACTTGGAATGAAATAGATGGAGATTTCTGTTTTATTTTGAGTCGCAGTGCCAAGAACGGCTCCTTTGAGTGTGGAACCTTTTGAGGTTCAGGGCTTCTGTGTGAAGGTGACGAAGAATGTCAAGAGACCATTTGTGACCACATTACTGAATTCCTGGACTTTTTTGTTTTGTATGTGTTGTGCAGGATGGATCATTTTGCACATCCCTGGAGAAGTTATGTTAATGGTGTATGAATCAGACCCTGTAGCAGCTTTTAAAATAGGAAACAAGCCTAAAATAGTGGTTGTGACTGAACATCTCGAGACCCAAAGCTAACTTTACATGATAATCCCATTTTCTGTGTTCAGCATCCAAGGCTTAAAATGTGGTTGGATAGTTTGGAGAGTCATCTGAATGTAACCAGGATTTTTGTCATCAGTAATAATTTATATCTAAATGAGACAACCAACAGCAATCCTTTTGGCACATTGTTGGGACAAAGCCCCAGAATTTAATATCTCTTTTTCAATTTTGTCAAAATAACTTTTTAAGTATTTCCTGGACAAATCACAAACATTTTATTTACAGTAATAAAAATAATTTACTCTCAACAGATGAATGTAGAATATTTTACACCATAGAGTTGCAGTGCAATGGAGAGCATTGATTTATTGAGTCATTCCCCCCATTCTTCCCCCACCCCACCGTAGTCCATAAAGTGCATTGTAAGGGCTTGGGTCAACCCAAATGGAATGGTAGCTAGCAAGTGATGGGCTTGTGATCTCTGGGAATCAGTGTGCACATTCCCATTCAACAAGGAACACTTAAACAAGGAGCCGTTATCTTGCCTGCAGCTTGGCCTCTCCAGGGCCCCTCCCAAGGCAGTGAGGACACAATAGGCAATAACACTCTTCTGCCCAGACTTTTTGGAACAAAAGCTGAACCTCTTTTTCAATGGGTTCATTTAGATACCATCCCTCCCCCTCAATTTGCTACAAGATGATATGTCTACGTGCAAGTCATACAGTAGCTTTCTCTCCCCAGATGTCTGGGATAGAAACTTCTCAAAATAGAGGTGTCCTGATCCCCAAGAATGCTTGACAAACTGGGGTGAGGGGTGGAGGCTGAAGGAATTGTTGGTTCTGAGCCCCATAGGATAGGTGGGTCACTGATATTTGCAGTGTAGACATTTTTCATAAACACGCTAAAAAGATGAAGTTACAAAGGTTGGCTTCTATCTTTCTTAAAATTCTACCCTGGTTTCTTGCTCCTATACTTTGTTTTCCTTTTATTTTTTGTAACTCTTAGCCTTTCAAACTAGGCACCTTCCACAGCTGCTGGGCTGCAATTCCTCTAACCTCAGTGCCAGATAGACCTGATGAGAATTATGATCCAATATTTTTTACAAGCAAGAGGTTAAGAAAAGCTAGTTGACCTTGGTTTAGGGTAGTATTTCCTCAGAGGAAGGAAGGAGAAGAATGAACAGTTGTGCCCATGTCATTGCACATGGGCCATTGTGCAGCTTCTGTGATGCCATCATGTTACAGATGTCCTTCCTCAGTCCAGCTTATATACATATAAAGATGAGATATAAATCCAACAAGTCAATGACCAATCCCATTTGTTTGGTGATAGCAAGGAGAAGACACTTCCCCTCCACCAAGAATGCTTCTGTAGAACATTCCAGCCAGCTGTACTTTTCAAGCACGGCCTTCCTTTCTGCAACCATCATTCAGCATTCCACCACCATTGAGCATGCTCAGGTTACTTTAAACTATTCTTGTTTTAGGCTAGAGGTTCAGCTAAGACAACTGGAATTCTTTTCTTGTTGGTTCAAAACATTTCAGGTTGAGTAAGCTTCTTGGATAAGCAATGAAACGTTTCTAACCAACAGAAAAGAAGTCCAGTTGCCCTGACTCAACCTCCAGATAACTCTACCTGGACAAATAAGAATCTCCACTGACGTTACTTTTGCTTTAGATTTTAAAAATCTGCAAGGCTCAGCACTTCTCCTGAACTGATACCTTCCTTCCCTTCTTGTTTCTCAGCAGTTAAGTTTGGTTCCAGCCCTCTGCACACCCATCAATCAAGTCTACTCTTAGAAGGTGAGATATGCAGGACCAGAAATATTATTCAGCTAAACTGCTGATGCCATCTCATAGAATTGCCCTAGAAAGTTTCTATTTCATAAAATTGATCGAGAATGAAGATAGACATGAGAAAAATGAAACTTGGCCAGGTCTACGGAATTGCTTTGTCACTTCCTATGTTAGGAAATACACACTTTTACTGACAGTATTGGCATCTGAGACAAAGGAAGGTCTAATCCCTTACTCTTGTTCTCAAAAATATTGCAGGGAGGGACAAAGTATTTAAACAAAAGATGAAGGACACTTCTTAAATTCCTAAAGCTTTTCTCTCCATAAGTCCCTGAATCCAAGATATATCTGTTTCCACTTCACAAACTGAGATAAACTATGTGTGCAAGGTATGTCAAACCTAACCAAAGAGGCAACGTAACTTTAGTAGACTTTTTCATTACTTAGTTCATGAATCTCTCATTCAAAACTTATAAAGAAGCAGTCTTTTCCATTCCTACTTACATGAGCCTGAAAGAACCCTTAAATCATCTGAATGGTTGTTTGATGCAGCAACCTAAGGGAATTATCTACTCCCTATTGATTAATGAAGGCAAATCAGATTCTATTTCTGTAGAGCAAGAACAATGATTTAGTACCAAGAAAATGCAGCTTTCAGGCTGTGTTTGAAAAAATGGTAAAATATGCCATTTTGTACCACTCACGTGAAATTGCATAACCACTCACACTGGTCATATTCTGGGGGAATGACCTTGGAAAATAGGAGGAAGACTCACCACCTATTAGAGACAGTGGAGAAATACTTTCAGTCTTGCAAGATTAATGCTAGCACTTTGAAGTAGTCTAGGGAAGAAATAGAAGCAGGAACATCACCACTATCTTTATTGTAAGATTACATTAAATGGAATCTTGCAAGATTGAAAGTATTAATCCCTTCCTCTCTTTGTAGTCTCTGGAAAACTAGAAAGATCCCTTAAGAAATGCTTCCCATGCTTTTCTCCCACCTCCAGACTGAGCTGCCTCTTGTCAGACATTGCTAATGTCTTCCTCCTCCTTGCCTTCCTCTTCCAAGGTCATTCCCACATACCTTCACAGAATGTGATCGGTGGCTGCCTATGCATCATGAAATCTGTTTTTAGCAGAGTCTAAAGACTTATTACAAACAATGATGGAATCAACATTTAAAACACTAAATGGAAAAGAACATAAACCAGGAGACATCTCAGTGGAGTATCCATCAGCCACAATAGGCCATATTCCAATCTTGAAAGAGAGGAGATAGAAATAATAACTGGGAAACAAAAAACAAATGTTTAGTATGTTATGGAATAAGTCTTTGCTTGATCTGGTTAAGCTGTCATACAGAAGACACTTAAAACAACAAACCACAGGGAAGTTATGGGATGGAATAAAATAATTTTTAAAATGTGATAGCTTAAGGATGGTCATTATCTGTATTCCCCTATGAAATGGAAGGAGAATTTGCACTTGGTAGAAATTCAAGGAAAATCAGGAAATCATGCTTAACTAATTACTTGCATTCACACAACACAGTAAGTCTGAACAGTTTTAAATCTGATTAGGCTTTTAACAACTTAGGTGACCCCAGCCTCTTGGATGACTTTGTTTCAAGATATGTGCAAGTCAGATATGGGTTTCTTCAATAACTGGGCTTCAGTAAATGTGGAGTATGAATACAGCCCAGAAGTAGCAACTTTTGCCTAGGATGACCATTGTCTTAGGCAAGCAATGTATGAAAACATGCTCTAGAATCAGGGTTTCCCAACCTTGGCAGCTTTAAGAGGAGTGGACTTCAACTCCCAAAATTTTCCAGCCAACTTTGCTGGCTGGGGAATTCTGAGAGTTGAAATCCACTCCTCTTAAAGCTGCCAAGGTTGGGAAACACTGCTCTAGATGGATGAAGGAACATTGAGTCAGTCATGATTCCTTACTTTTCTTTCTTCTTCCATCTCCCCAGTGATTATATATCTGGAAAAGAAGAGAGAGAAGTTCAACGGACTGCCTAAACATTTGAAAAAGCTTGTCAGAAATACCTTATTAGAAATCCTACTGAGCTTTGTCTAATTTTTTTCACAAGGCTTGATCTGATTTGGAAATTAGATAAGATAAACTGTGGGAGGTGGTGAGGTTTGTAGTGGGAAACAGGAAAAATCTTTTTTAAATTGTATATTTGTTTGAAGGAAATCCTACCAAATGAAAAGTAAGGATGAGTCACTTAAAAACTATGGAACACTGTGCATTAATGTTAATGACAAAGGATAGCGGCTGTCACAAAACAACTTATACTTGGCATGAAGCAGTTTTGATGAGCTGCAAAACTAAACAGCCACTGCTCCTCTCTGACATGAGCTGGCTGATGCTATTTCATTACGACAGGTAGTCCTTGACTTACAGTTATAATGAGCCTGGAATTGTAAGTCAAGGGACCCATGTAACCAACCTGATTTTATAACCTTTTTTGTGGTGGTTATTAAACAAACACATAAAATTCCTATGGGCATTTTTTTCTGGAAATCAGCCAAAAAAGCCAGTTCCTGGCAAAAAAAGTCAGAAATTATATCACATGGCCATGGAGTACTGCAACCAGCCATAAAGATGAGCTGATTGCCAAGCATACAAAATGTGGTCATGTGATCTCAGGGGTAGGAGTGCCACTATTAGAACTCCAGAACTGGGTCATAAGTACATTTTTTGAGGGGGTGTCCATTGTAACTTTGAACAAGCACTAAGTGACTGGTTGTTAAGTGAGGACTACCTGTACTGATTTATAGCATCTCTAACATCATTATGCTGATACAGCAGTCCTGAAGATAGGCTGTAAGTGGTCATAATGGTGACACCATGAGAAGCCCTAAAATCACTAGTGAGAAAATGGTCACTATTAAATGGCCCCAATGTTTCCCTTTCCTTAGTCAAAATAAAACTAAAGACAAAGGGCAGTTTGCTAATTTCACATCCCAAAGAAAATGGAGTTGAGCAAAACCTTTCAGATGTGTTACTCACATGCAGTAGCTTTGTATTGGCAGAACATGCTGGCTAAGGCAGCCAGCATGTTCTGTCAATATGAAGAGCCAAGAGTCACCTTCAAGTACAACTGCAAGAAAATACAAAGGGGGTTGCCTTAGTCTTACAGTGTTAAACTGCTTTTAGGCCTCAAGTTCCCAAAGTATATTGCACTATTGAAATGGGGGGACTCCTTCAACAGACCTTCCCCACCAGCCCATAGGTTGAACAACCCCTTGAGGCCCAGACAATAAACAGGCAAATTGAAGGGTGTTCCTTGGGCTCTGCCACACACTCTACCTGGGTGCACAAACAAATTATGCAACCACAAACATTTCAGCGCAAAAGCTCCTCGACTGGAAATCCAATGTGAGGGTATGTTCAACACTGGAGGTGCTGAACTGGAATGGAAAGAAGCCATTTTGACTGGGTCGAATCATCCACCACCACCGTGAGTGTGCGAGTGTTCGTGTGTGCTGCGTGCGTATGTTTGTGTCTGTGTGTGCACAAGTAGATATGTGTGCGTGTTTTCAACAGTTGTCTTAATATTGCATAGCAGAGGAGAATTTGAATAAAAAAGGGAGGTCCCCAACAAACGACCGACGCTATTCCTACGGCGACATTCCAGGCAAAGGAGAGCGCCATAACGCGCAATTCAAATTTTTACATTCCAGCTCAAATCAAAAAGATGCAATTGATCAGATGCTTGGGCTCCTTTCTGATTTTCTCCCAGAAGCCACGCCCCCGTCTCCAGCCCCTAAAACTGTGCTTATATGAAACAGGGGCAAAGCCCCCTCCCCAGTCCTGATTGTTCCTCTATTACGTTCCTCCTCTCAATTCCCCACCCTGAAAGAAGTAGGGAAAGGCTGGTCTCACAGGACCCATTAATGACCTGCTCTCGCCAATAAAATAACACAAAGGCAAAAATCAAATCAGGATCCATTTTGATCCTCCTCCTAGCTCGGTCCTGAGATCCAGGTTTACTTTAAACGCGAAGGGAGTTTAGAAAGAATCAGAAAAATGCCACAAGGGTAAAATCTCCACGTTTTGTAATTACTCTCGTCTGAATCCGTCTGGAAGGACACTTTGGCCAAATTCCTGCCCTTCTCCTTTTTGCAGCGAGCTCCCAGCCAATGTCGAACGCTTCTTGCATCTCTATTAGCCAATCAAATCCTTTTTATAAGAAAATAACCTTCTGGAATTGCCTCAATCTCGGTTTCCTTCCCCAGAAAGTTGGCTGCTGGGTGTTTCTGCGCTGGGTTTTCTTTCCTTCCTCCTGCGGGGAATCCTGAAGCCGAGAATCCAGAAGGAAACAGGGGTGGTGGAGATGGTGGGAGGTGTTGGCTGGCCCAGCCCACCTCTACACGTCGCTGGACGTCCTGGGTCGGGAAGAGAATCTGGCCGGAATGCAACCGCAGCAAGCCAGCCATAGTGACTTTTGGATCTCGGGGTTGCGGAAGGCATAAATGATGGGATTGAGGAGCGAGTGGCAGGCGGCCGGCAGGGCCAAGGAGTAGGTGTAGACGGCCGGGTAGGAGGCGTCGGCCACCAGGGAGTAAATGGCGAACGGGACCCAGCAGAGGGCGAAGGTGCCCAGGATGAGCGAGAGGGTGGAGAGTCCCTTGCGCGTGGAGGTGGCCTGAGCGCTGGCGATGAACTGGTGCTGCACGGCGATCTGCTGGGCGTGCCGGCAGGCGATGCGGCAGATCTGTCCGTAGAGCTGCAGCATCAGGGCGAAGAGGAGCAGGAAGGCCACGGCCAGCACGGCGGCGTTGTCCCTGGTGACGGGCCGGAGGACGCTGCAGGCGCTGGGCTGGCTCAGGCAGTTCCAGCCCAGCAGCGGGAGGAGTCCGACGCCCAGGCAGACCAGCCAGAGCAGCAGCAGCGCGGCGGCGGTGAAGGTCCGCGTGCGCTCCGAGTGATAGGTGAGCGCGTTGGAGAGCGACAGGTAGCGGTCGACGGTGATGGCCAGCAGGCTGCAGACCGAGGCCGAGAAGGCGGCCAGCAGCACTCCGGCCGCGCTCAGTGTCGCCGCCTCGCTGGGCGGCTGCAGCAGGTATTGCACGCTGAAGTTCACCACCAGCCCCAGTCCGGCCAGCAGGTCCGCCAGCGCCAGGCTGCCGATCAGCAAGAAGGGGGGCGACCGCAGGCTGGGCGCGTAGAAGAGGACGGCCAGCACCAGCGCGTTCTCGCCGGCCATCACCGTCCCGGCGGCGCACAGCGCGATGTCCCAAGGGCTCACTGCGCCGGCGGCGGACAAGGCGGCGGCCACGTCTCCACCGCCCCCGCCCCCGCCCCCAGCCTCCTCTCCGGCCGCAGTGGCGGCTGGCGGCAGACCGGCGGCAGGGCCCCCGGCGGCGGCGGCGATGTGGGTGGGCGGCCAGAGGCTGGACAGAGGCCGGGAAGAGGCGTTGAAGAGCACCAGGAGCCGCTGCTGCTGTTGTTGCTGCTGGCGGAACTGCTCTTCCATGGCGATGGCGGCGGCGGCGGCAGCCGGGTTGGGGAACATTACTGCGGGAGGAAGGAGGCCCGGGAGAGTCAGCGGGAAGAAGGGGATGAGGGGGCCTAAATGCCTCGATTATCTCTGTACCTCACCTCCGGGACGGGTCCCCTCCAAATTCCCTCGCCACGGCAAGCAGAATCTACTCCCTCCTTCCGTTCATCCCACTTCCCTCTCTCTGGATCTTTTCCCTTCCAAATGGTAGGCAGGTCTTTTTTACAATGTGGTCAGCTCCCTTTTCCTCCATCAGAAGGTGAATCTTCCACCTTGGGACAAGCTCTCACCCTTTTCCTTTCTCCCCAGTCTTCCCCCATCCGCCTCCTCAGAAGTGTTGGATCACTACTTCTTTCATGTCTGGAGGGGAGGATGGGACCTGTAGTCTGACACTTGTGGAAAGCTCGTCAAGAGTGGGAAAGCAGGTATCCCACCACCCCCGGAGGATGCAGAGGTGGTGACATCATCACTAATTCCACTTATAGCTGCAGCCAAAGGGTAGGAAAAGCATCCCATTATTTATTAAAAATGTATTGATTTATTCAATTTGTATAGCCACCTTTCTCAATCAATGACTCTGGGCAGCTTACAATGAAAAAATATATCAATATTAAGAATAAAACATTTAAATAAAAACATTAAAAATCGAAAATAGATATCTGTGATAAATATACATCGCAGCCGAGATACTTGGCTTTTTAAAAATAAAGCCAGGAAACGGGGTCCTTCTTACATTCAGCGCCCCGGGCTCGAGAACATAAGCAGGCTCTTTAGAGACTCACGAACGGCTTATGGCCAAGGTCTCCTTGCTTGCTTTCCCCGCAGATGTTTCTTCCCAGTGATGGGGGAGAGTTCCCACTTCCACTTTTCATCTTCCTAAAGACTGTCTTCATTAGGCTATAGCGAAATAGCGACTGTTGGGTGTCGTTATAAAGGAACGGCTGTCGTCGTCCCCTATCTATAGTACCTCGGCGACGCACACAAACTGTCCGAATCTCAGCCGCTGCCACAAACCCACTTTAAACCAGGTTTCCTGCCCCAGCTGGCCACCCGCACACGCCCCGCCGCCTTCCCCGCTGGTGTGAAGGGGACGCGCTGCTGCCTCTCCGTCCATGCAAATCTGACCTGCGTCCTCTTTCAGGGTCTTTACCGCCTCCCCTCTCCGAAATCCGGAAGTCGCCCCAAAGTCTGCCGCTAGTGTGCTGAGAATGGGGCGGCCCGGACCTGGACGCTCGCGCGAGACGCCGCAGACGGGTGGGGGAAAGCGGCGGATGAGTGAGGCAGATTTGGCGGCTGCTGATGGGGCAATGCGAAAGACCAGAAAAAAGCCACCCTTCCCCCTTGCCCAGACTCTCCCTTCCACCCTCTAGCCAAAGTACCCCACCGCGCCGGGCAAGGGCTCGCTCTCCGCCGGCGCGCAGGAGGAATGCCCCTCCACCTGGCTACGATTTTGCAGGGATGTAAAACTGGGCCAGAGACGGCCATGTGGAAGGGCTCTTCGGGTATGGGGTCACCTGCGATGGGCCTATTTTTTACCTGGACTTCCAAGGCGGCGGGCAATGTCGGGTCCGGCCCCCTTCTCCCCGCTCCGCTTGTTCAGTCTTGGGCTCAATCTGCGCGTCCTTCCCTGGCGAACATGGCTAGCAAGACTGGAAGATCGCGGGCAGCTCGGCAGCTCTGAATATTCTTCGCCCTTTGGGTCTGCTGATAAATCTCCCCTCTGACGTCAAAAGTCTTCGCTTCTATTCATGACCGGCTCCGAGGCTGTGAATCAGAGGCGCCCGTGATTAGAATAACAACCAGGGCGTCTTGCTCGCTCCCCCCCGCCCGCTCCTTCTAGGTGTACCCAGCTGCACCGCCGTAAGAGCGCAAGAGAAGCGCGCCCGCCAAGCCAAGCCACGCCACGCCTGGCCGTCCTCTGGAATTTCATTCATAAGCTTGATGGGACGCAGCACCCCTCCCCCTTCCTTCTCCAAGATCAGCTATTTCAGACCGGTTTTCTGGAAGAGGAGAGAAAAATTGGCCCAAATTTGCCGACCTGGAAGGATCTCAGTTTAACCACAAGATAAGCCCTCTCTTTATTTATTAAAACATTGATACGGCTGCCCATCATACAACCAAAGTTTGGGCAGCTGTCTGCAGCTGATGCATCCAGTCTGTCGGGAACTGAGAATGACAGAGGTTGTTGCAAATAGAGGGATGCTGCCTGCTTTTTCTGAGAAAAGAAGAGTGATTCAAAAGTATTTTGCCTCTTGTGCCATCCCCATCCTTACGTGTCTTGATCAGCTGATTCCAAGGAAATCCCATGGGAAGTGCAGATGCGTCAAGCTGCAAAATTCCCAGGCAGGAAAAATAGTTGTGAGGCAATGCAATGATCCCTTGTAGCATCAGGTCTGTGTGACCCCAAAGCCAGACATGTAGTAAAATTGTGTCTAGACCTGTCCTTCATGGCCTGGCTTTCTTTCCTCCACACAACTTTAATTAACTCTCTTACTTCTATGGGATGGAAAAGGATATGTGTGTCTGCTTAAGAAAATATTTTTTGGTGATGGACAAATATATATCTCCCAATCTACAGTATACATGATAAGACATTGTGCATATACATGTATACTTAATGTATATTGTACATTTTAGAGCAAAGCAACCAAACATCACATACCCGGTGACTGATCAGGAGAGGGAGACCCTATAGGTAATCATGAAAAAGTGGACCCAATGTGTGGCTGTTGTAAAAATGCCGTGTTATGATTTCACAAATTATAATTTAATGGCTATGAAAGCTGGACTATCAGAAGGGCTGAATGAAGATTGTTGGAGGTACCTTGGACAGCGACCAAAATGTTCGATAGCCGATGAACTAACTAAAATCAGTCTGTTCACCGACGTGAGAGTAACGAAACTAAATTTTAATAATTTGGATTCATAATTTGAAGGCAAGATTCACTGGGGGAGGCTGATTCTTGGAAAAATCCAAAGAACAGTAGTATAAATAGGGCAGCAGAAGCCCAGGTGACTAGATGACACAAACAGAAACTTAAAGGAACTCAGAGAAGCTGTTATTGACAGGCAAACGTCTCTCTATCAAGTCATGAAAAGTAACTGAACCACCACATTTTGAGAGCTGTTTTCATTTCTAGAATCCCAGGCAGAATTCTTTAAATATCAGTTGCCTGGGAGCAAAAATGGAAGAAAACAATTACCTTTCTCCACAGGCCTCTAAACTTCTTGGCTGCACCCAACTGATTAATTTTCAGAAGACTGCTAGACAGGCCCTTGGTCTCCCCCAGATTCAGGCCCCTTCTAATGTTCTTTCTTAATAAAACATCAAATCCTGCACTATTTCAGTATTGGTTTTCAACAATTTTATGTTCCTAAATCTATAGTGAGAATAGTTTTCCTAGGGCAACAAAAACTTTAATAAGAGTTGTAAGCTTTCTAACTGCTTAGAACTGTATTGGGTATGATTAAATTAAAAAAAAGATTTGTCAAAAAATATCTTCCAACATCCAAGTCTTCCAACATCCAAGAAATCTTTTATTAGTAGAGGAGCATGTTAGATAGTGCTCTGCAAGGCCTCCCCAAATTTTCTCAGAAAAAAAAGTAAGGAAATATTAGAAAGGTTTCAATTTTTGAAAATATAAATTCCAGTTGTGATATAATGTGTAGCAATAAAAAAAAGTTGCGAATGGGAAAACAGTGGAAGGGGAACTACTGACATTATTTGAGTTATAGCATTTGGGGAATAATTTTAAAGCTCCAAATAAATCCCTTAAGATCTCTGTGAGATTTAGCACATCTCTTTTGCCTTTTAAACCTTCCACTCTTAACTTCATTTAAACACCATCCCTATGACTTCATTGAATTACCAGCCATATTGTCTGTGATGTTCAGAAGTGCAGAAGTTACAGATTTGGGTGTCTTTGTTTAATTAAAATTAAACAAGATGAAATGTTGTTTGAAGGAGTATGTTTCGGAAAGCAAGTGAAAGCACCAAACAAAGAAGAATCAGACTTAAAGAAATGTTTCCCCAACACAGAAACATGATAGAAATGTTTAAATGTACTCCTGTATGCAAAGGCTTTCAACTCTGTGCACATGTCTTTAATTTTAGCATACTTAACCTACATGCATAAGGAAGCTGCTACTCCATTGCTAGTAACTTCATATTTCAGGGTGATTGGGAACAAAACATATTCCTTTCTAAATACTTTCACAATTCTTATAAAAAGAATTGTAGAGCACATTTCAGATTCTTAGGCTGGGGTGGATTCCTGCATTTTCTCTCAAAGATCCTATACGGTGTATAATAAAAAAGTTCTATTTATCCAATACATTAAGAATTCAGAAGACAAAAAAAGACAGCTAATTAATACTTTAGACATAAATTTTTATGTGCTATCACATGTGATCTTCACTCCAGACTCCTGGAGATAGATTTAAAAGATTATCAAGAAACAATCCATATTGAGATAAATAAGTCACTTCTAAATATCTGGCTGGAAAGAGGCTTTCACACTATTAAATTTATTAAATGTAACTACCCAACTCACACACAGTGATTCTGGGCAATGTACAGCATGAACAAAATCAACAGTGTATAAAATGAACAATATAAAATATAAAAAACCCAGAACCCCCCCTCCTGTGGCAGTGATGAACACAATCATACAAGCCACCTGATGGAGTCTGAATCAATCTGGGGTCCCCAGGCCTGCTGAAGAAACTTGTCTTCAGGCCTTCTAAACAAGTAAAAAGGAGGGGGCCAATCTTATGTCCAGGGGAATGACATTCCAAATAGAAGGAGGCCGTCTTCTAGGTCTTTATTTTTTTTATTCTGATATATAATATATTGGCATCACAGCCTGGTACAGTTATAGCTGGCCATTTTTGCTGCAGAGAAAGCAGGTGTTATGCAGCTCAAAAGGAAGCTGCAGAAACCAAAATGGCATTTCCATGTTGCCATTGCAAGCTCTGTGTGCATTTATTGACTTACAGAATGGTATTGCAAGCTAAAAACACGGACAAGTCCACAAGATCTCCTGAAGTGGAGGAGCTGTCCAGGAGTTCTAGCAAGTCCTCTTACTAGAAGATCGGTGGAGGAATTGCAATGTGCTTTCCAAACTATACCTCTGATCCTAACTAAGATCTTTTTCTTTGTGAAATCCTGATACGAAGTGCCTCAGGATACCCAAGTTGTGCCACGTGTGTGAGAGGAATTGGAATGGAGAATCCAGTGGGAGATTTCATTCAATTCTAGATTCAGGATTGGAGTTAGCAGTTGATTTAATTGGTCTAGGAAACTGAAGCACACTTGGGAAACATCTTGGCCATTTTGGGAAACCATGGCATAGATCAGTGTTTCTCAACCTTGGCCGCATTAAGCTGTGTGGACTTCAACTCCCAGAATTCCCCAGCCAGCTTCCTACTTTCCAAGCTGGCTTTCTGGCTGGGGAAAGTTCTGGGAACTGAAGTCCACACAGCTTAAAATGGCAAAGACTGAGAAACACTGCCATAGATACTTGCCAAGCAATAAAATCCATACTGGAAGATGGACTTCTTCTTTCGTGTTTTGATTAACACTATTCAGTACTGCAACAACGTGGGCCAGCTGACTACGAGAACTGGCAGCGGAATCAGTTGCCAGCCCCAGATCCTGGGTTGGCTTTTCTACTGGGCAGTCCATTGCTGCTGATGAGTAGCTGAATGACAGTTTCAAATTACTGGGAAAATCGAGATGGGGACACATCAGCACTGGATTTCTCAAGTCTGGTGGTTCTCCTTTGAATCATAACATCCAAGCTGTGGCTGATGTCTCACAGAGGGAGGAGGATCAAGTAGCCCTGAGTTTAAAACCAGCGCCGTTCTGTGACTTTCTTGCATTGTCTTGGTGCTGGAAGTCACCTTTGTATGCCTCTGGCTTAAGGCAGCATTAGCATTAAATCGCTTCTATGGAAAGGAACACAACAGATATCAAAAATCTCTCACCTCTTCATTGTCTCTTTTCACACACCTGGGTTGGCATTAAACGCTGCGGCTCTCTAAGTAACTGCCGGTTTCCTTTGCCCCTTTGATCATGAACTTTCAGCCCAAACCACAAAGGAAGAATACAGTTTAGCCGTTTCTGAAATTGTGTTTGAAAATAGAATAAGTCATCACTGCTCCTATTCATAGTAGTGCAAATGGATTCAAGCATTTGTATTTAGATGCATAAAAAAGATTAAAAATATCTTTAACTGTTGTCTTGCCCAACCACACTTCCCCATTTCAGTTCTTTACCATTCCAAGATCAATTTTAGAAAATAAAACTATGAAGTGTTCCAGAGGAATAATATATGCATGGATTCTTTTGAGCAGTGAATATCAGTGAAGAGAGGGGGTTTATTCCAACAACAATCAAATATACCAGAGAATGAGAAGGAATGAGAACCAAGGAAGAGAAACAGACCCTGGGTTTCTCTGGGTTTGCCCCAGGAGTGCAGTAGCATGAACTTCTGATTTCATGTTTTTTCCGCTACTAATACGAATTCTGATCAAGAATGCCTGTGGTCTAGTCTTTTGCTATCACATCTAGGTTAATTTCACCCACTGGAATAAGCCATGAAATTATTTGGTGTTTTCTTAGCATTTTATGAAAAACCATCTATAACGCTTTGTAAACCATTGGCTTAGCACAAGGTTTTTGAACTTTCCTGGCTATCTTAAGATGGATGGACTTCAACTCCCAGAATTCCCCAGCCAGTATTCTGGATGCTGAGGCCTCCACATCTTAAAAATGCCAGTGCTGAGAAACACTGGCTTAGCATAACGGATAAATGCAGCGAACGGTAGTTATGATTCATCAGATCATGGGCAATGATCACGGGCAATGAAAAAAATTATTGTGCAATCCCATATTCAGTTTCTGTTCCTACCTTCATTCACATTTAACTCAAGAAAGAATTTAGGAAGGAGTGACTGATCCAAAGTTATCTTATGGGCTTCACAGCTTTTGAATCCACATCTTCCTAGCTTAGCCTGAAGCACTAACCACCTTGCTCATTGAATTGGCCCAAAAGAAGATAAAAGAAACAGCACAAAAAGAAGCATGATCTAGAAGCACCGTTCTAAAAACATTGCACTGCTTGCTACTACCAACCCCACAAGATTAATATTTGGTGCTGCCCTCATTTCAGACATACACCTGCGTTAGGAGAAACAAGATTGGGCCAAGAAGCATCCAGATCCAGAAGCAGCATCCTTCATCTCCCATGAAACCTTAGCTCCACCCACAAGGATGACGTTGCCTCATCAGTTTTACAATTGAGTTAGAATGAATCCAGATTAAGGCCACGTTTGTTTTTTGTGAGGGTTATGCAGGTTTTTCAAAACATGCTTCACTTTGACACGTGAAGACACTTGGTCAAGTCATCTCATTTCTTCACTTCCAGGAATGCAATGTGGCCAACAGGTCTTGAGTTACCCAGCTGCCATGACTGCCATACCTCAATCCAATTGGAGAATCCAGCATTTATTTTTTAAGTTGCAGTTTTATCTCGGAATAAATGCTATTGAACAAAGCAGAATTTCTTTTGAGGTAAACAGGACTGTGTAGTTCAAATTTCTAGCCCTGTCAGAGAGAATAAAAGGACAGGCTAGACTAATGTTTCAGAGCTTAGAGATGGTAGACTTCAACTTCCAAGATGCCTACCAATGGTCATGTTGGCTGAGGAATTCTGAAGTCCAGATACTTCAAAGTTACCCAGGTTGGGACACGCTGTGGACTTCTAGGCAAAATATATTGTATAAATAAGGAAATTGTTGCCTGAAAATTCTGTAACAGTCATCAAAGCTAAGGGCTTCCTAAAGCAATCTGTTCATTCATTTATTAGATTTATATCCTGCCTTTCCTTAAGAGCCCAAAGTAGCTCATTAAAAATCTCAATTTTATCCCCACAATATTGGCAATCCTTGACTTGCGACCATTCATTTAGCGAAGATTTGAAGTTACAACAGCACTAAAAAAGTGACTTACAACTGTTCTTTGCACTTATGGCTGTTGCAGTCCCCACAATCATGTGATCAAAATTTGGGTGCTTGGCAACCCGCATGTATTTATGATGGTTGCAGTGTCCCAAGGTCACATTATCATCATTTATAACTTTCTTAGCTGGCTTCTGATACACAAAATCAATGAGGAAACAGTTTGCTTAAGCAACTGTGTGGTTCAATTACCAGTTGCAGTGATTCACTTAACAACCATGACAAAAAGCCATAAAATTGGCCATGACTCACTCAACAACCACCTTGCTTATTAATGGAAATTCTATCCCAATTGTGTTCATATGTCAAGGACTATCTGTAACAACTGAGCTGAAGTAGGCTGAGCTGGCTCCAAGTCATCCAGTGAATTTTCATGGCTAAATGTGGATTTGAACCTCTATCCCCTGCTCCTTAACCAACAGCCACTACCAGTAATTTGCACTGTTTTTGGAGAAGACTTCTGATGATGATTCATCAAAGTTGCCACTCATTTTT
>JANHZU010008057.1:17113-28367 GCA_032468055.1 Acrochordus granulatus
TGTAAGAAGAGGGGATGAAATTGAAAAGTACTGGAATGCTGGTCTATCCGTAATTCTGCACATTGCTTTAAGTCAAAATCTTTGACTTTGCATGCATTTTGAGCTGCATTGTTACAGTGAGGAGTCCGTTTGCTTTTTTAATTTTGATTATTTGTGGCTTTGTTTACTTTATATTGCTTTAATTCACTGATAATTGGTTGTTGACTGGCATATGATGTGTGTCTATTGAATTAATGCTTCACCGACTGAACTAAAAGGCTGACACTGTTTTGAATATTTTTTCTTTTTCTCTCAATAAATTAGAAAAGGAGAGATGACTACTGAAAAAAGGTTTTGAAGCAGATTTTGGGTGAAATTCAGAAATTTGAGGCTAAAATGGAAGTATGGGACAGAAATTTGCAAGAAATGTTTGAGAAAAATATACAAAAATAGAATTATTTTTAAAAGGAAAAATAGAGTGGAAAATTAAAAAAAATGGAACAAAAGTTAGAAGCTGAAAACTATAAAATGAGGCAGTCAGTGATTGAATCCATGCAAATAATGGAAAAAAATGGTAAGCTTAATATAAGAGTTGAAGAAATAAAGGTTCCAGTGGAAAAGTTTGCATTTGTCAGGTATTGTTGAGTTTAAGGGAAGATGGGGGGTGGGTTGGAGTACACAGGAAAAAATAAAGATGGAGTGATTAATGAGTGAGACAGAATTGACAGAGTGAATCTACACAATATCTTGTAGAAGAAGATTATTTGTTTAGGGATTGGTAGTTCAATTTGTAAGAAGATCCACAGAAGAACAAACATTGCAAAAATGTCTCCAAGGGAATTTTGTAATGGGTAAAGAACTACTTTTGTTGAGAAAATTTCAGTAAGATTTTTGAGAATGATTTTGGGTGGTATGTTTATTTAAGGTATGGAATTTTAAATCTAAATTCACTGATTCATTGTTTAAAGATTGTTTTGATAGGTGAGTTCTTAATATGCTGTGGACTGCATATGGAAGATGATTGCTTATTATATCTTAGTTTCTGCTGCTGAACACTCTTTATGTGCTTTATCCCACATGAAGCTTTCTATAGGAATGCGATGAGATAAAGACTGGAAGATTTTTATATTGATAATCCTTCTGAAGGAAGACAGTTTAAAGAAGTTTCTAACTATTTAGAAGTCACTCTGGAACTTTCTACTGAATTAGAAAAAATTCTTCGTGGTTGGACTTGATGATTTTGGGATACATTTATATGTTTAAATTAAATATTGTGTAGATTAAAAAATTAGAACAATTAAAATATAGATATATAGTGATAGAAAGGAAATGTTTATTATAGTAATAGTTTTTATCATAACAGTCTGATTAGACTGAGAGAGAGGAACATATTTTTCTTTCCTTTTATATTAATTTATGGACATATATTTATATGAATTTGGGTTAGGAGTAATGAGGGAGGGTTTTTTCTTTTATTTGGTTTGTTTTTTCTTTTTTTGAGTGTGTGTATTTTAGAATTTTTTGTTATTTGTTACATTGTTTTTGTTATTGTATTTTTTATATTGTATGTTAGTTGTAATTTATTCTGTTGAAAAGCAATATTTTTTTCCTATAAAAATAGCTCTAAATAAATTCCAGTATCTCACATTCCCAAATTCCAACTTAAAAAAAAATCTGTAATGACAATTATTGTTTTGAAGGTCAGTCGGCATCATCTATGGGGCACAATGGCCTAGCAGTTAAGATGCTGGGCTTATTGGCTGGAAGGTGAGCAACCTGATCTGAGACCCAGATGCCATGTAACAGGGTGAGCTCTCATTATTTGCCCCAGCTCTTGCCAAAAAAGTTTGAAAGCATGCAAAATGCAAGTCGGTACTACCTAATTTGGTGGGAAAGGTAATAGAGTTCTATGAACCTCAGCATTAGTTATGCTGGCCACATGACCATGGAAGCATCTTTGGACAACACTGGCTCTTCAGCTATGAAACAGAGATGAGCACCATCCCCTTGAGTGGGACACAACTGAAAGGGAAAATGATTATCTTTTACCTTTACGTAGGTACCATGAATTAGAGCCCTACATGTTAAAACAGAGCAAAATCCCTTTGGCTTTATAATCCAAGATTCTGGAAAAAACTAGTATATTGTGCAAAATTAACCATTTTATACAACACATTTAAATTGAAGAAGAGAGAATTTTGTATACATACATGCGGGATAAATGCCCATGAATTTGCGATAAAATGGATGGCGTTTTCTTTTCTTCAGGCATTCTATCATTGTAGTCTTTTTCTCCTGCACTGTTATTTTTAATATTCTTGAAAACCTTAGTTATGCAAATCATACAGGAGTGATAAATCCTAAATACTTCTATGTGGTCCATAGGGTTGTGAAGAGTTGAAAGCAATTTAGTGACTGAACGAGAACATTCCATAGAATTCAGTACAGTATAATAAAATGATACAGCAGCCTTTCCTAAGCCTAGTATTTACAATTCTCCATAGATGGCAGTATTGCTCTTCAGCCTGAAAGAGATGAGCAGCCGCTGTTAAACAGTTTGGTGCCTGTTTCCTAATGTTTTCATCAAGATAACAAAACAAATATCTTAGATGTCGAATGCTTTGTATTTTTTGAAGAGACATTTTTAAAATTAAACCATTCTATCAGGTATAATGTAAAAGAAGAATTATTTCTGTATTTCCTGTGGACTAAAGGGGAACAAGATAGTTGATTTCATGGTCACATCTAACTGAAGACAAGGCCTAAGCCGCTTTAGGGATTGCTGAACTACTACTATTACTTCCATTTCTTTTGGCTGCTCTATGTTCATGAAGGGCTTACGTGGAACACAGTTTGTGCTTTTCAGAAATAAGACATATTATTTAATACAATGGACACAGAAGGACACCTTACAAGTTACTTGATGTGAAAATATTTCACAGAGGACTTTGGCATATTGGGAGAAAATAATTCAGTATTGCTATTTAGAAGAATGTGACTGTGTAGAAGGAGAAAAATATGATTTTTAGAAATCAAAATACTCCTATGAAAAGTTAGAAACTAGAAGTTTGAAAATAATATTGTTATCTTTTACACACTTCCATTAGGAATAAATCCTAAAGATCAATAAAATTCATCATTATTTTCTTTTTTTTTTGAAAATTTAAAATCTTAATGTTTGATCTTTTCAGTAGTCTGTAGGTTCACTTCTTGACATCAGTACAAGAGTCATCTTCCATTGCAGTTGTGTCCTAAAATGAATTCAATAATAAAACAGATATCAGACTTCAGGCTGGCTCAGTTTGTGCACAGAAAAAACTAATTCTTATATCCTTTTACCTACCAAATTGCAATGAAGAGTATCTTCTTGAATCTCAGGTCCAGATGGCAGTGTTGCAAAAGAACTAGAACTAGAAGATGCACATATTTTTGGCACCTGAAAACCTACCCATCTTGAGCCAGTTATCCTTAGCATTAGTAGCTCCCTGAAACAGTAAATAAATTGTAAGTATTTACATATATAGATTCTATAATATTGGCCAAAATTATACCCCAGATTTAATGCAATTTGTTTAATCAAAATAGATTCTGGATCATTTTTTTCAAGAATTCAAATATGTCTTCCAATTTCCTATAATGTCTAATTTTTGAGTTGAACTGAACTGAAAAGAAGAGACTAGTGATACACTAGTATTAATAAGATAAAAAACCTTCTGGATGTTCCTAGAAAAGTCAAGAGAGCTCTGGTGTGCACATGGGGAACTTTCTCAGAAGTTCCATGAATTTTCACTGGAGAGGTCATGTGGATCTGAGATGCCAGTCTATGATAAAATTACTTTTTTTGGCATGTGGGTGTTTGAAGATAATGCTTGCTTCTCCTATCTTCACATTAGAATTCTCGGAACTAAATGATGCGATGCATTTCTTGTTTGTTGCTTTGATACCAACTGACAATTGAATAGTTGGCCTCATTTGGTTTTACTTTAAAATCTGCTTTAAATTTGATTGTTGAGATTTTTCATGTTCTGCAAACATAGTTTGGGAAGCACTGGCCTAGAGTCCAGTGGACAAAAATGAGGAACAGATTTGATCAAATATGAGCTAGAACCATTATTAAGGCATACAGAACCTTGTAAGTGGTGGTGAGAGTGGTGAAGTGCCAATACTTTGTTGATTTTATTGCATCCTCAGAATGCTGCCCAGTGGTTTTGGGGAAGGGGAGCCCAGGGATTAATTTGCAGGACTATGTGGATACATTTTTCTGAGCATCATCTGGAGGATAAAATTGTCCAGATCTGTTCCCAGTTGAATGCCAAGTATGATATGTGAAGGTGCCTGGGGAATGGACTTACCCAATTATCTGAGAACAGTTTCATTCTGTTGGACCTGAGGAAGTGGGCTGGCTCCTCTGGAATGTAAATGCCACCAACTGTGCATTAGACCCATGCCCCTCCTGGCTGTTAAAGCAACCTGGGAAGTTCATGTGTGTGGGTCCAAATGATGATGAATTCATCCTTGTTGGACAGGTTGTTTCTATCTCCTTTTAAAGAGATGCTGGGGCATCTCTCTCCTCAAGAAGCAATGCTGGACCCCACCATTCTGGACAATTTTCATCCAGTCTCTCACCTTCCCTTTTAGGTGGGAACTAAAGAGGAGAAGAGAAGAAGAGAAGGTGGTGGAAACTTCAGAGGATCCTGGAAGAAACAGATTAACCCTTCTCAGTCAGGTTTCAGGTCTAGATGTGATGTTCATCCAACGTTTTCGAAGAGGACCTTGAATTGGATTAAAGTGAGGGAGAGGTGTGCATAATCAGCCTCACTCTCTCTTCCCAAATTCCATCTTGCTCCAACAGCAGGACAAAAGTTGACATGGTTGGAGATGGGCTGGGCACAGTGGTTGACCAGGGCATCTTTTGTGTCTTGTCATGCTCTTAGTGTACCACATCACTTGCAGAAACTGCTTTCATGATTGTTGGTCCTATTGTGGAAGGTCTCATCCGCTGGAATCTATCTTCACATGCTCAGGTTAGACAAATCCCTATCTCACTGAAGGTCTATGACCCAATGGCTACCCTCAACAGTTGAATTTCAAGAAGATTATTCAAGTCCTTGGGAAAAACATAATATTTAATTATTTAATTTACTCAATATTCTTTAGAAAGTTAAACTTTTCTTAATACTGCAGTCAAGAAATGTCCTAATAAATTTTGATAATATTTCTGCTCCAGATGCTCTCATCTTCTAATCACTAAAGAGTTAGATTTACAGGCTACTTTAAACTGTCCCTCTAATCAAGTCAATGCAGTTTACATTAAACAGTGAAATTTTGTTTTAATTTATTTGAATTGATATAACCTGTTTTTGCAATGCCACACCAAAACCAACTGCATGCTTTCTCAAGTGAAATAAAAAGTTGAAGTTGTTTCATGTTCCATGTCATACAGATATTTTGGATGTTGAATAGCCTATTTTGGAATGTTGGAGAGCTATTTTAGAATGAAGGAACAGCCCAAGAAAATATAAAAGTGCAAGTAAAATTTTTAATAAATTATCAGCATTCTAATATAAGTTTGAAACCAACATAAGATCCATAAATGGCAAATCAATGGGACTTCAACTGAGTAGGTGTGTACCTATAAATTCCTTGGAGTGCTATTCATGCCTTCTATCTTGGAATGCGTATCTTTTCTACCAGCGTAGCATTGCTCAGTGTAGCTCCACATTCTGATATTTTTTTCATTCAAAAGGATCTCATTATGTACCTGCAGTCTGTATGATGTTCTTGACCTAGGCTTTCCCTCAATTTCTCTACAGTACTCAGACCTACACTCTTCAATATTCTTTAAATTGTTCAAACTAAGTTCATTAGAGCTATTCTAACAGTTCCAAAATGTATTGAAAACACTGCTTCACATTTGGAGATGGGTTTATTTTCTGTGTAGACTAGAACTTGTTTTTTACCTGTCAACTTTTAGTCAAAATTAATTTTCTTCCCTAAAAGTTGCTCCCTTTAGTTGCTTTAAATTAATGTGGCTTGAGAAAGCTACTAATAAAACTCAGTTATTGGGTTTTCAACAGAGAACCTCTTCCCCTTAGGCTTTGAACATGCCAGATGTACTCTCAAGCAACAGACCTCGGAAATGTTCAGTCTAATAATATAAGCCTAGTGCCTACTCCTATAATTCTGGAGACAATTATAAAAGAGTTGTACCAGCCTCCCTTTTATTATCTGTTATAATATCAATATTTCATAGGGTTTTTACCTTGGCCAAACTAGATGCACTGTTCTCATCAGAGAGACTGATTTATTATATAAAATGTGGACGCTTTGAAACTACTCCAGTTCACTATATAGCAACTGCTTTCAGCCATATACTTCTCTGTTTTTCTCTGTTCAAAGACTTTAGTATGATTCTTATCCACCTATCCTGAAGACATTTCCAGGCAAAGAACTCAATTTATATTTGTTCTTCCCATGTGATGAATGTTATCACCTCAGGATGTCCATATTGTGCCTCTATATCTTCTAATCACCTTCTAGCTGAAAATTCTGATTTATTTACTTATATGGTATTTTATGCTATTTTATTATATTGTATTACTATTGTACTTATATCTCTATACTTTTATATTCTATATTTCATGCTTATTTATTTTATATAATATTATATATATAATAAAATTATTTGATTTGAGTGATTGTGGGAATCAAATATTGATCTCTGTGTATGGGTTTCCTGCAGATTGTTTTTTCTTGCTTGTCACAGGTCCCAATAAGAATAAGCAGCAAAATGTCTCAAACCAACAAGAAAAGAAGTCCAGTTGCTCTGACTCAATTTCCAGATAATTCTACCTGGATGACTGAGAATCTTCATTGACAACAAAAGAAAAATTTTCCCCTGCTGGAGTTCATTCGATTTTCAGTTAATCTTATGTCTTCTGCAAATTGTAGAAATTATATCTGGGTGAAATATACCTTTTTTAAAAACTGTTTTATGAATCATTGTGAGGCTCCTGGAATTGTTGTATGAGCTTCATGGCCATATAAGTTCTGTAAAAAATAAATATTTTCAATTGGATAAGTTATAGCCCTTTCTTCTGATCAACAGTTGAAGAATGAACCCCAAAGAGTTTCCTCTAAAAAGATGTGGCATATTTTCATGACATGACTGGTAAATTGTATAGGGTAGCAAATAGACTGGCTAAACTTAGGCTTCTGTTACTACAACCTCTGTGCTTTCAATAGACTATGAAATTATTTGAGTATTATCTGGCTTAAATTTTATAATGTTGGATAGGCAATCAAGGCAAGGGACAGTAGGTTTGGGGATTATAATTTTTTGGCACCTTTTTCTTTAAGGGACTTGTTACTCTGCAAATTTGATTTAGATGGTTATATTGTTAATACTTTGAATGCTGTCAAAGTAAAATAACACATGAGACCAAAAATTCCACTATCTTTCTGGCTTCTATTAAGTAGCTTCTTCTATGCAATCAAATCACTCTGACAAGCTTGAGTTTCTAAAATAGGAACAATATATTGTTAAATCTGGAATCTCAGTACTCTGCCACTCATCTAATTTTAATGGGTAATTTCAATGCTAGAATAGTGATTAGCACTTCATTTTCTTATCATCTATAAATCTGAGACTTATATTAATCATGATAGCTGCTCAAGTGGCCCTAAATTTAATTTTCCTGGTATTTATTTAACCCAGAGGGTAACTCATTTTGCTCATACAATGTGGAATGGAAATTATGAAATTAATATTTTGAAACAATTAGTGAGTTTATATTTATTTCTAGTTGTGGATTTAGCACCCTTTGGTATTCTCCCCTTTATTAAGATTTTTTATGTAAATGATTGCATTCAAACTGGCTAGCACTTATACCTGAATCAACATACTTCAAATATTTGACTGTATTTTTCTTTTTAATATTATATGGGCACAAGTGATTACAATGATGACAGAGCTTAAATTGGATTCAGTTCCCTGCAAGCCCTAAAAGCACAGTGATTGATATGTGTGACATCTCAAAAGCTGTGAGTAGCTTTTCTTCTTGGTAATGTGCTTTCTGTAAGAGGAACTCCCATGTTTGGTTCAATAAGGAGTGTTTCTGAGGTAAAAAAAACTACAAAGATTGATGTATACCCAATATAGGTGTACAAAATTTCCTCACAACATCCAGAGAATTACCAGCTAAAAATATACTACAAGCCTTTATCAGATAAGAAAAAGCAACTTGATCTGCAAAGTCAATGGATATTTTTTATTTCCAAAATCTTCTTGATTAATAAAGTGTTCAAGGAAAATGTGTCAGAAGGCTTGGATAATTTGTGTAATTCAACATATTGCATGCTTAATGATCCTAGAAAACTATTCCCATTAAAGCATTATTAATTCTGAGATTCTATAGTTCAATCTGATATAGGATCTTTGGTTTCTCTTTGGAAACCTGAGAAACCTGCAACTGATACAGAATGAAGATCTGATTTTGTGTACATGATGTAAATAACAATTATCAGTGTAATGTGTGAATGCCTTGGCAATTTCCTTTCTTGAAAAAAGTAATGGGATTGTAATTATGCAGTGAGATTTGGTTTATAGAGCCAAAATCTGAATTGGCTGGGTGATAAATTGCTTGCAAAAGACAGGGAACTCCTGCAAAGGACTAAAAACATTATGTTTGATCAAAGCATGTGAGATTAAGAGGAAACCTTTAAATCAAGGGTTCCTAAATTTTTACCATCACACTTCCCTTTAATGTAGTCTTAATGTCCAAAGTGCACTGGTGTAAAACCCAAAAACAAAATGAATTCAAATGAACAATGAAAACAATACATTGAACATTTGGGAAAAATGGATTTATTTTACTCACAATTTTTCAGTCTTGCTTGCATTCTGTATGCATCTCCACAAGGAGATACACACTGACAGTTTGGGAAACCCTTCTTTAAATGTAATCCTGTTTGGATTGGAGATGAAAAGAAACCTGAGATCGCAATTTATGAAAATTACTCAATGAAAAATGTTAAAATACTCTTTTTGTGAAGTAATGGCTCCCATATGGGAAAGTGGGAACAGGATCCTGAACTACAGAGAGAAAAATGTGATTTCATAAGTGTATTGGATAGGTAATGGAAAGATTTCCCCAGACTGAAATATAACAATAGTTGACAAAGCATCAAAAGCAAGATAAAGGACAAAAAAGGAAACACAAAAGATAAAGAAGTTGCACCATATGTTAAAAGTATCCACTCCTTAGAAATTCAAGTGAATGACTTAACAATGTAATAGAAAACCATTGTGTGAGGAAGAATAATGAAAAGCAATATTCTTATTTATGCCTACAACTGCCTGCCTAACCAAGGGCAACAAGTGGAGAGTGGCTTCCAAAAACAAACCACAGATCTTTCAAAGAGGTATGAAGACAACTGAAATTCTGATCTTTGCAAAGGAGAATCACCCAACAATCCTGTAGAGTACAGGTAGTCCTTGAGGCTTTCAACTTGAACTGATCCTTTTAGTTTTAATAGTTTGATAAATGTCCTTCTCCATGGAAACAAATCATAAAGGAGAAGTTGGCATTATACGGACTTTCTGTACCATTTCTTATTTCTTTAGGATATGCCCAAACTAAACAATTGCTTGGTATAAGAATAAGGGATATGGAGTTTCATAATTAAATTAATACACTGTACCAATATGGCAGAAATTGGATAAATAAGGGCACTTGGGAACCAGTATGATATCTACAAAATCTAACTTTCCCCAAATGGAGCATAGCATTTTTCAAAGCCTGGGTAACATCTTACCATCTGCACTACTGCAAAGCAGATACTCCAAAACCTTATTAACCAAGCTTTCCTTTCGCTGTGGTGACAAGAAGTTGAAAGCATATCATAGATATTATTTCTTTATAAATTCTGTGGGGATATCAGGTCTTATTTTTATTTTATTTATCAAATTTATTTGCCCCTAATATGTAAATTTCCAGAAAGGTGAAATAATTTATATGTGAACCATTTTCTAGAAAATTTGAAATCTTTTATAATTTCTGCAGTAGTCAAATTCTGTGTTTCAGAGTAAAATTAAGGGAGAACTGGATACAAAAATAATCACTTCTGTTTTATTATCACTTTTGCTTTAATACATACTTGTTATCTTGTTTTTAGATTATATTTTACTTCATAGATTATAATATTTTAGATTTACATTTGCACAGGTAATTATTGCACTATTGTAGAAGAGTTTTACTTTGTATGTGTTATTTTATCTTTGTTATGCTAGTGTTTTGTCTGTTTTATTTTATTTTGATGCTACATGTATTTTTATTTTTTACTGGTCATTGCCTGAATAAACAGTATTTCAAGGAGAACTGATGGGAAATTTTAATTAACCCAACATCTATTGAGAAATAATCTCAGTCAGGCATAAACCATCCAAGAGGACTGAAGGGAATTAGCTAACTTTTAGCTACATGTAAACAATACATTTAGTTGAGACAATGGAAGAGGCAAGAATGTTAATGTAAAGCGATCATGTAGTTGTGTTAATTTTAGGAGAAAGTAAATGTGAATGTAAATAAATACATCTAGGACTTCAAAAAGGGACTGTAAATAAACTTGGAAGTATAAAAAATAAGAGTCCATGGCAGAAGAATGTAATGGGAAAGATGTTCAAGGAGAGTGGGAACTGCTGAAGTAGGAGATGTTAGAAATAGAATTGTAGATAATTTAATTTAGAAAAAGAATGGAGAAAAGAAGAATGAGCCAGATTTCTACATAAAACACTTAGCAGAAAATAAGGACATACTGTATCTGGAATGAAGAAAGAGAAACCAGTCACCAAGGAAGAGTATAGATCATACAAGTAACTAGCAATTGTAGAGATCACATTGGGAAAAGAAAAGCTAAAAATGAGTCAAAAGCTGGTGAAAAATTTTAAGAAGAACAAAAAAAGTTTATTTGGATATATTTTAGAATTAAAGAAAAGGACAAATCTAGCTAGACATGCTTTCTTTTGTTTTTTAATCTGATAATTTTTCCTATGGATATAGGACTGCTGTAGGTAGCTATAATATCTCCAAATTTCATTCATAAAAGTATTTGACCAAGTATTAGCAATCTAATAATATGTGGTCTGAATTGATAAGATACCAAGCTGGCTGAGAAATATATTTCAAGAAGGTTTATTAATTTCCTTATCCAACTGAAGCATTGAATAGGGTGCTTTGTTCTGCACTCTTCAACATTTTTATTAGTGACCTTGATG
>JANHZU010008061.1:16358-32440 GCA_032468055.1 Acrochordus granulatus
TGCTGGGAAAGATTGAAGGCAAAAGGAGAAGGAATGGCAGAGGATGAGATGGTTAGATAGCATAGTCAGTGTGATGGGAGTGGGCTTCAGCAGACTCCGGGCGGCAGTGCAGATCAGAGAGGCCTGGGTAGTCCTTGGAATCATGAAGAGTTGGACACTGAACAACAATAACAATTGCTGTACATATAATAGCCTCACTGCTTTTACCATATATAAAACCAATCATCCATGAGATTTTTTCTAGCTGCACTTCCACAAGTCTTAATAAGAAAAGTTCCAGTTTCATCTGAATGTTTAAAACTCTCTTCATCACCATATATCCAATATCTCCATTTTTTGACAAGTTCATCATGCATGATAAAATGTCACTTCACATTTTTGACATTTCCAACAGTGAATACAAGTACTTTTATATATCTTAGACATTTCTTCATATCCTAAAGTGTTTTACAGGGAAACTTTAGGCACATTACTCCCCATTGAAAAATATAATGAATTAATGAAGTGATCAAAATATTTCTAGTGACATATTGGATCTTAACCATGCAGGATTTCCTTCTAATATATATACTCCTCTCAGATGAGTTTCTCTCAGTATTTCAGGGTTAATTAATTAATATCATCCCTTACAAGCTGTTTTCAATACATATACACATGTATATGTGTGTGTGTTTGTGTGTATGTAATCTCTATACATACATACACTTTAGGTTAAAAATGCATTTAAAATCTAATATGGATCTAAGATCCCAGAATTAATGATGGAAAAATGAGTGGCCATTTATGTTCTCAGGCTTTTATGTGTATTTCTAAATCATCCACAACTGAAACCCTATTACAGAAGACAATTAATGGACACATTCACAATCTATAATGCATTTTAATACACATACTGTTAATATAAAGTACAAGATTATAGTTGGATCTCATCCATTTTTGCATTCAGCTGGACTGAATTAATGGATTTAAATTGTGCTTCATGTATTATAAACTTCTCTTTTGCATTAAATAATTCAAGGGTGAAAAACCAGAAAATGCATTATAACATTTCATGACGGCTAAATTCTAAAAAGAATTGTCCATCCAATAATAGATTTCTAGAACAGGAAACACAGAAGAAATTAAATGGATAGTCATGTGACATTAGCAGAAGAAATGGCATCTTTTGGATTGGTCTGTGAATCAACAAATAGTTTGTGCCGACTTTCATTATAAACTATTGAAGTAAATTACTGAATTAATTGATGTTGCAGCATCATTGAATCTAATCCTCAGCCCTGGATCACAGTGAACTAATAGAATTGGAGTAAGGAAGTGTTTATACAGACTTTGAAAATAATAACAAACATATTTAACTTCAATGCATGAGAACTTTTCAATACTTTTATTGCTAAATAATTAATGCATAATATTGGTATAAGGAATATGAAATCTAGAAATTTAGAAATCTATTAATTTCTAGAAGCACTTTGCTTTTATACTATAACATACATGACTACAATAAACTTCTATTGATGAAGGTTAAATGTGTTGAGGAGGATTTATTAAGATCTAGAGAGGCATGGCGGCCTACCAGTTAAGATGCTGGGCTTGTCAGCTGGAAATTGGCAGGACCTAGGTGATGTGTAATGGGTGAGCTTCCATTATTTGCTTCAGCTCCTACTATGTTTAAAAGCATGAAAAATGCAAATAGATAAATAGGGAAGGTCACAATATTCTGTGTGGCTCAGTGTATAGTCAAGCTGGCCACATGACCATGGAAGTGTCTTTGGACAACAACACTATGAAATGGAGATGATGAAGGTTAATGTACAGATGAGGTTTTATTTATTTACTCCAGATTTACTACCTGGATTAAATCCATATGAATATATAAGAAGTATTATTATTCCTTATTGACCAAGATATATGAGTCTGTTTTAACTATCATAATAAACTATTATTTGTCTAATCATCTTCTATTTCAGTTATGTATTTTAATCATTATTTAGAATAATTAAAATAATAAACTATGTCTCCAGATGTATTATTCTAAAAGCAATAATTGAGAGATTAGAGATGCCTGTTATACCAGTGTGAAATAACAGTTCAAGATAATAGCTGTGAATGAAGTCTGATATATTTTCTTGAGAAGATATTTAGAGCTTTATGGAGAATACAAGAACCAATGCTTCTGGTGCAACATTCAAAAAGTGGTGGGAAAGTGGAGAGAAAGAGATCTATGCATTTAGCTTGTACCAAAATGTATAATGACTCGCATTGTGAAAGTTGCTTGAGTTTTCCTTTCACTGGAATACAAATACAGTGGAACTTTTGGATTGCAAGCATAATTTGTTCCGGAAGAATGCCTTTAATCTGAATCACTCTTATACCGAAGCAAAGTTTCCTATAGGAAACAATGTAAAGTCAGATGATCCATTCCATGCCCCCAAAAATATTCATTAAAAAATCAATGATTAACACACAATATAAAGTAAAAAATAAAGCAAATAAACAGCACTTATGGATCCTCTCTGAGGCAGATTCTGGCCATTAGCTGTTGCTTGGCTGGCACTGTCTAGGTGGCCCTATTGGATCAGAAGGATCCGCTGCTGCTGCCACTTGAGGCAAAACAGCCTTATCCCTTTTCCCTTGGCAATGCCTTTCTGAGAGTCTTTCCTGGGTGGTTTGGAAATGTTTATTATCATAACCTGTCTCCATGCTTTGAGAGAGGAGAAGAGATGGTGCCATGAGAGGAGTGCTGTATGTGTGTATGAGAGAGAGAGTAAGTGAGTGATCAGTCTTGATGGAGGGTCAATCTTCCTACACTTTGAAAAGAGTCCTGGCTGGTATGAGGGAGATGAAGGAGATGAGACAAGACACTTTTTACACAGTGATAGAGAAGAACCATCAGCTCAGTTGTGAGATTTCCGCACAAGCTCATCGTGCGGTGCTCATCTTGTGAGTTTTCGCTCGTTAACCAAATTAAATTTTATTAAAAATTTTTGCTCGTCTTGCAAAAACCTTGTGAACCAAGGTGCTTGCAATCAGAAATTCCACTGTATATTATATGCATATGAAAAGCTCAATGCTTTTCATATGGCCAGAAATAGCCTTTAGTTAGGCTTATAAAGACAGGTCTTAAATATATAGAAAAATATATAATGAAGTCTGTGGGACAATTTTAGTATTATTTGTTGAAGTTTCCACTTATCTATGTGTGAAATGAATAATCACTTATTGACAAATTATGTTTTTGGAATTAAGCATAAGACAAAAGCTATGCAAGACAGAGGTGACTTGTCAGAGTATTCTGATTTGCAGGTGGCTAGCAAGAGAGTCCTAGCCTTATCTGAACTGATCTCGATGTTCTGATGGCGAACCTATCACTTCTGTGGGTAATTGCTTTAATTTTTGAATTGCCCTTACTGCAAGGAAGTCCTTAATATTCAAATGGATGTTGTCTTCCTGTAACTGAAATTCATTTTATGGGCCCTGCATTTTGAATCAAAAGAGAACAATTATTTACCTTTCTCTATCTCCTTAGTTATCTTTTCACTAGGCTAAATATACCAAGCTCCGTCCTTTCTAATACCTCAATCGTGTCAGTTGCACTTCTTTGTTGAAATTTCTCTGAATCCTTCTTAAAACATTGTGTCTAGAATTGGTCAAAGATGGTCTGACCAAAACAGCATAAAATGGAACAATTACTTCCTATGACTTAGACTTTTTAGTTATTGGTAACTGCTTAAAATGGTATTTTCATTTCTTGTAATCACTTATAGTAATAGTACAGGTTCATACTCGGTTTACAGTCAGTTACTATTTCAGTATATTTTTCACAGTACAAGTATGAAGTCAAGTATCTCCCAACCTATATCTGTTCATTTAATTTTTGAATAGTAAGAGGAGCTAGGACTGATCCTTATGAGATGACATTTCTTTTCAATTTGATAAGAAACAATTTTTTAGAACCCATAAAGAAAGCTAGATGGTCCACTTACACCCAGCTTCCTATTCAGCATGTCGTGCATATTTTCTCAAATGTTTCACTGGATTCAAATTCTTCTATATCCACAGAATTCCCACAATCTATCAAAATTACCTGAATAAGGTAAGATTTAGCTCAGCAACATTTGTTCTTGACAAACCCATGCTGATATCTGGCAATTATTGTGTTGGTTTTCTCCCAATATTCTTGGTACTCAGTTCCTCAATTAAGATTTTCTTTCTCTTGAAATATGTTACCAAACTTATGTTAAGAAATAATATATTTCTCTATATTAAGAAAAATAATATAGAGATTAATCAAATGAGCTATCTGTAAATTTAACTGTGTATAAAATCACAGTAGTATTAGTATTTTAGTATTTGTCCTGCCCCTACATACATGTTAAAGGACATGTGAAGCTTTTGAATTGGGAAAAGGTATGTGTTCATAGTATATGATATACATTTAAAAATAACATTATGAAACTTATCCATTATGTCTTTGGTGATTATTTTTTTTAGTATGAAGGATTATCTAGGCTGTTCATAAGAAGGCTGGTGTCACTGGGAATAACATCTCATTACCAATATCTGTTTGCATCTTTTTAAATCTTCCATTACTAGACAGAGACCTCTGTGCATATTTTTAAAACTCCCAGAGCTAACAAAGTGAAAATAAACTTGACATATTTATTTAAGATTGCAGGAGAACCTGAGCCACTGGATATTAAATGCATTTAAACACACACTAAATGCAATTCCTTGAATTTTGCAAATATTTTGATTAGATCATCTTTAAAGTTGTATCAAACATTTTTCTAATAAATAATTTTTTATGGACCTAAAGTCCTGCAAAATGTTTTTTTCGATAGCCTTATTTGTGGAAAGTTATATTTACTGGCCAATCAAGATATATAATATTATTTTGTGCAATAACAACCCACCCAATTGAAAAATCTGACTCAGCCATTCAACTGGAATCTGACTCAGCCATTTAAAAATCAGACACAAACTATTGGAATGATACTAGAAGTAAATGCTGAGTCAGATAAAAGTCATGTTGAACCCAGGAGCTAAGCTAACTATAGCATTTCCTCTTTCTGTCATGAACATTAAACTACCTCATATATTCACTTTTAGAAGAATCTGACAGTTTCTGAGGCACAATGTTCTTTTGACCACTTTTCCCACTTTCACTTGATTCTTTCTGCATTTTGGATCTTTCCTTCCTTCCTTCCTTCCTTCCTTCCCTCCCTCCCAAAAAACACTACAGCTTTGGCAGGGTATATGGATTAAAAACAAATAAAAACAACTGAATAAAAAGGCCAACACAATTAAATCTCTTAATCTTTACTCTGCTCTAGTCCATCAAAAAAAGAGTAAAGGTTTTCAAAATCTTGTGAAAGGCCAGCAGTCTGAATCTCAGATCTATTTTGTGAGGCAGATGCTATGACAGAGATTAATCTCTGCACAAGTTTCAATATCCTAGGTCGCATCAGATGGCATTGTTTCATAAAGGCAACTCAAAGCATGACAGCATTGTTGAAATTTGTGCAGAGATTAATCTTTGCATGGTATTTTAATTGGTAAGCCTTGCTGCCTTAAATAAAAAATATTGATCCCATTGTTCAATTCAAATACTTCAGATAAGGCCTTGTCCTTATTTTAACAATCATCTGTATGTATATAAACACACAGAGAGATATTTTATTTATAAATTAGACATTAAAAATACTTCTTGATTTAAATTATAGTGGAACTGAAAATAGAAAGATAGGGATTGGTTAGCAAATTGTTAAGTCCTTGTGTCTCCCATACAAGTCCCTATTTCAGCCATCAGTAGTTACACAGAGATGAACCACATTCACACAACTTTCAAAAGAGACAAAAAACTAAGAAGGAAACAGACCAGAACACATTTTCTCCATTAAGCAACATTCAGATAAGTAGTGATTAACACCAGACAGACAATAAAGTATAAAACAATAACTTAATCAAGGAACTACCAAAGAGAAAACCACATTCCCACCAACACTGGCAGGTCAAGCTACTCTAAACAGGGAGTAAACCCCTGTTTTTTTCACCAGCACTGATGATGTTATTTTATTTGGGTAATAAAACATCTGCAAGTAAACAACCAAGGTGCCACAATTCAATCCTGAGTTACCATATTTTCTTCTATTGTAGTCTTTATTTAAAATACTTCCCTTTTCCCTGGAGTTCCCTTTCATTTTTCATCCCTTATATAGATAATTTTAATCTTCAAAACAGAAGTTTAATAATATCTACATAAATAATGGTTACATTTAAGTATTACATCAGTTAATTGAGTGAACTCCTATTCTGTCCCAGCTCCTGCTAAGCGAGCAGTTTGAAAGCATACAAAATTCAAGTAGATAAATAGGTACTTTGGTGGGAAGGTAACAACATTCCTTGTGTCTTGGCATATAGTCATGCTGGCCGCCTGATCATAGAAGTGTCTTTGGACAATGCTGGCTCTTTGGTTATGAAATGGAGTAGAACACCGCCCCTAGTGTGGGTCACGACTGGCAGGGAAAACCTTTACTTTCTACTATATTTCTAAGGCAGGCAATTAGAGGGCTTCAGTTTGGAAATGTATCTTCTAGTACTTAGTGTATAACACTTTTCTGTCCAGATTATGTAAATTGTGATAATTATCCGCTTGTTGTTTCTTTGTCAAGAATCTTTTGAACAGTTCCCATTGCTAGTAGGCAATCTAGCATTTCTTCCTTAGTCAGCCTTGTAGTACTTTTCACATTTGTAGCTTTATCCTGAAGTAGTTTTATAATATAGGTTAAGTTTCAATAAATATTAATGATGTTTATCCATTAAAATGCTAGTCTAAGCAGATGAATTTCAGAAAACATACAAATGAAATGTGTCTGCATTTTCTTAGGTAAATGTGGGTGACAATCTAAAAGCAAGACTCAGTCATACCAATTTCACTGTTTACTTTGCAAACCAAATATTTTGGTTTGATAATATGGTGTATATGTTGACAACAAAATACATAGCACAAGAAAGAAAATAAGAAATAAAGTCTGCTTCCAAAATGTGAGTTGCTCAGTTTGTGAATTGGGTGACAGGTAAATAATTTATCTCTGATTAATTAAGCAACTTTTGATTATCTCAACCATTCTCTCAGACATGTAGTAGATCAATTATAATTTATTTCTAAATTGACATGTACCTAAAGATATGCAAAAGAGAAGCAATTACACTGTCAATATTCCAGGCAACTATAATTAGCTGTTCCTATTAGTGAAACCCCATTTTCTAATATGCTAAGAATCTGTAATTAGTGTAATTTAGATAATATTTCAATTACATAGATTGAGCCTATTACCTCTTCCAATATAAAACAAAGTAGATTTGGTAATTGCTCTTTTAAAAAGCCAGCCATCTCTATTCAATTTCCTTTACTTATCCCTCTGCTCTCCCATATTTAAGAGTCTTTCATATTATCCAAGACAGTGGCTGAATAAAATGAATGTAATGGCTTTGTAAGTTTTTTACATACACTGAGCAAGTCTTAAGCATTTTCACTCCATTTATTTAATTGGTGGAGACATGAACATCAAAAATAAGTGGGACTGATGATTTCCAAAGAAGCTAAGAGACATTTTAGCAAGGTGGCAAAAATCTCCCTCACTTCAGCCAACTAAAAGTGATTTATCTTTCTATCCGGAAAAGCTGAAATGTACAAAACTGCCATTCACTACTTTCAGATCATTGCAGGTAAACTGCACTCTGCAGTTATCCTTCACACTCATTAAATAGTGCTAATATTTCTGTATCAGATGTTTAACACATGCTCAACTAATTTTAATATAAATCTAATGCAGATTAGAACATACTGAAATGCGAGACTTATTGAAAATAAGGCAGCAAATTCAGACACTATTAGAAATGAAAGATCAGAAAAAATCAATATAAATTATCTTCAATAAACTTTATAAAAATAATAAAAAATGAATTTGTGTACAGTATTTTTAAATTCTTTTTTTTGTTACTGACTACTTTGCACTGGACATTTTAGAATAAAAGATAGTTTAAGGAAAACAATTGTTTTAATTCTAATATTCCTTGTTAGAAACAAAATAACATAGAATAATTCGGGGAAACTAAATTTAGAGCTTCATAGCTTGACCACACGATACAGATTTATTAAGCTGTTCTTGTTCATTAATATGAGTTACGCTAGTTACAATGAGCACCAGGAGATACCACATTAGCAGTTTAATCCTTATTGTAGTGTTTCTCAACTTCATCAACTTTAAGATATGTTATACCAGCTCCCAGAATTTGGGGGATTCTGGGAAGTGAAGTCCACATATCTTAAAGTTGCTAAGGTTCTGATATACTGCCTTATTGGAAATCATCCCACATAATAGCCAGATGTTACTTTATTGGCTTCAAATCCTCCTCTAGGAATCTCAAATGGTTTATACACATGGATTTGGAACTCTCTAGGTCCTTGTGAGTCATCAGTTACAGAAAGCAGTAGAAGCTATTAGAATGGCATATGCAGTCCAGCTTCCTTTAAGTTCTCAGATCACAGAGGTACAGCATAAAACATACAACAATGTTTTTATGTCATGATGTATTTATGAGCGAACAGGTGAATTTCTTCATTTTTACACTATCTCCTGTGTAATGTTTTTAGTTAACATCAGGAGGCACCATGTTACCAGTTTCATCCATATTGGAAATTGTCAGATGTGATTCTAGTAAATGTTCCTGTTTTTATTCCAAAGATTCTGTGAATCTTTGGAATAAAATAGGTGATCATTCTATCTGTCCATAAATCATTCAGTTCTTTATTCCCTTTTTTCTCCTTCAGCATTCAATCAGCTTAGTGCAGCCATTATATTTACACAATTTTAAAAAAAGACAACATACAATAACTTGAACTGCAAATTTAATGTATGAAGGAAGGTTAAATTGGCTCAGAAGAAATAAAGGAATGACCCATTTGTGGTTTCATGGAACACTGATGATATCTGGAAAAGAGAGAAATGAGATGTTTAAACAACAAAAGGGATTGACAAATGACTTCACCCAGAAACTTCAGAAAAATATAAAATAATAATAATGGTGTGTCTTGCAGTATTACATAATGGAGCAATTATGGACTTGATCTCTCCTCTTAGAAATCCACTTCCTTCAGGAGTCCTTGTAATTGTAAAACAGTTGCCCTGAAAAGCTGTGTCAAGAGATGATCTCCTGAGAAAAACATGCACATACTTCTCTTTCATGGCAGCCAGAAAGTGCCCACTCTTACGGAGATATTTAACACATCCTACCATCACAATGGACATTTAACAATCAAGAAAAAATTAACAGAGGGGCTGGGCTCCCCAGACAAAGTCCCTGATCTGAAACAATGCACAAAATATTATCTGCTTAGTTTAATTTGGAAAACAACCTTCTCTCCTTTGTGTGAGCAAAGGAGAGAAGGAAGGCACAGTGCATGAGAGCAAAGAAAGACTAGGGGTGAGGGAGGCTTACTGAAGCAACCTGCAATCTTCCTGGCTGGATTCCCCATTGATTTTGCTTGTGGGAAACCAACAAAGAAGGTTATAAATTGAGATCATATGACTGACAGATGCTGCAACCCATCTCAAGTGTGAGCTGATTGCCAGAGTTGCAATAGTCAGAATTGTTTCTTTGTTCAGCACCAGTGTAACTTTGAACAAGTGCTGAATGAATGGTCGTAACCTGAAAACTATCTTGGAGTGAGGGGTTTTGCTATTCCAAATGGATCTGATATTCCTTCAATTTTCTCTTAGTGCTTTGGTGAGATAGTTTCTAAACTACACAATTTTGCAGCAAGCTTTAAAAATGTGCCTTCCTACCTCCATTTGGGCTGTTTGAAGAGTCCAGCTCTCCCCTGATCTAAATGAGATGTGTCATAATCCACAGAAACAATCCATGTACCATAACGAATTATTCTCTTTAAAATATTAAAAGAATGCTTTCCTGCTGAAAGCAACTTTTCTATTTTATCTAAACACATGTGCAATCACTAAGAGATTGTTGCATCATGTTAGAAATTATTGCTGGAATAATAAGCTTAGTTAAGCAGCACACAGTGCACAATCAAAACAAACAGAAAACTCTTGACAATATTATGCAATACTATAGTACATTTACTGTTTGTTCTACTAGCTCCATTAGATAACTTGCATGATTATTGTATTAACTGACTAGTCAAAGTTTAATGTTGGCTTATGCTTGTTCCATTGTAGATTTTAAAAATGCAATTCAGACTTACTAAAGGTTGCTAAGAACAGAAATGGTGTATTACTTTAAAAAATAATTAGCAATTTTATTTTAATTTCTTCATATTAAGTGCAAGAAATGGCCATGTCATGAGGAGAGCACCCTTTGCCTTAGCTGCACCCTGGTCTTGATAAGCCCCCTTTTTGGAGGCAATTTTCTTTGTCATGAAATTATCCTTTGTACCAGCTATTTTATTTTGATATTGGGATGAAGTATATAATCTAAATCAATAGAAATCTTATATTTACTATCCAGATTACGTCTTCTGTAGTTTTTTTAAAAAAGTGTAATTTCCCTTTAACTGTTTGAAAATAAACACTCCTGAGGGGAAAAAACATTCTTCTGAATTTCTTTCAGAATCCCTTTCCCAATCTACGTTCCACCATAAAACCTCACTTCTGAAAATCCTATTCAACCTAATTTAAATTAAATCAGCTATGTATTTTTAATTTTATTTATTTAAATTTATTGGCTGCCTGGGACCAGAGCAGGCTTTTGAGGCTTTCTCAATTGGAGCACTATCTTCATCTCTTTATCATCTTCATCATCTGATCCAGAGGGTGGGAGCTGCAACAGAGAGACAAGCTTCCTAGATCCACAAGATGTCAGAGATAAATAGAGAGGACTTCATGTGCACCCCTCTGCTGGGACACACTGGGCAGACAGAAATGATTGGAGGCAAGTAAATCCAGGTCCTATGCTATTACTTTTTGTAGTTAATAATAAGCAGCTTCAATTATATTCAGGAGTCAACTGGCAGCCAGTACAATTTGCATAGCATTGATGACACATGGACACATTGATAGGCACCTGTTACTGTTTGTGCTGCTGCATTTTGAACTGGCTATAGCTTCCAGGTGATCTCCAAGGGCAACCCCATGTAGTGCACATTGCAAGTTGACCAGGGTATGAGTGACTGTCTGAAGGGCCTCCTAACTGAGGAAAGAGTACAACTGGCACACAAGATGTACCTGTGCCCAAGCCCTCTTGGCCACAGCTGCCACCTGCTCTTGAAGCAGTAGCTGCAAGTCCAGCAGGACCCCCAAGTTACACACCAATCCTGATTGGAGTAACATAGTCCTGTTCAAGACCAAATATGATAACATCCTTGACCCAGCTGTCCAAACAGCCACAGCCATTCAGTCTTGTTAGGATTGAGCCAATTCTGCAAGGCACTGGGTCACTGAAAGCTTCACCTGTGCTTAGATAGAGATATAATGAAAAGATGGGTGTAATCAGCATATTGATAATGAACTCAAACTAGTGGAAGACCTCGCCCAGTAATTTTATGTAGATTTTGAACAGGGGAAAGTGTTGAGCTATGAGGCACCCTACACATGAGGGTGCTTACAAATGAGGGGCCATGGACATAATCTCTTCTCCCCTTATTGGCAATACCAACTGAATACCAAAATATTCAGTTTTGAGGAAGAAGATTAATAACTAGAGCACAGTATTTCCCACTCCTAATCCCCACAACTTATCCAGAAGGATATTGCGGTTAACATATTGAAAGCCACTGAGTGATCAAGGATCTCTAGGATGGATGCACCACTTCCATCCTGACTCCACCAGGCTTTCTTTTTGTAAAATAAATAATGACATGATGTAATATGTCATGTGTTGCTGTTCATCTGAGGTTGTATTTACCTATTTTTAAGAAGTGCGGAGGACTAGGTGATTTCTACTCTGTCCTGATAGTAAAACCAGAGAACTCAGAGATGGTGTACTTTCTTTTTCACATGACTGTACAGGGATGAACCAGGCTGAATCAAAACTCTCAAACTTTTAGAGACTTCTCCTGAACTCTTCCTGCTGGCACGATTCACTGCACATACCATGACACAGGTTATACTCAACACTAAAGAAGAAAAAACTCCCCATCTGGCATTCCCCACCCCAGATGGCACAATTTTATCAAGTTCCTTGGAAAAAAAAAAAAAGCTAATTCATTGTAATTAGCCACTTGCAAGTACAGCTAGTCCTTGACTTACAACAAATCACTTAGCAACTATTTGAAGTTCTGATGGACCTACCTGGGGCGGTATTTACGACCCGGATTTGAAGTTTTGACAGACACCCCCCATTGCAGTTACATGACCACATTTTAACTGCTTAGCAACCAGGCTGCATCTAGTGTCCCGTGGTCATGTGACTGTTTTACAATGGTTTTGCTGAAAACTAGCATTTACTTATGGTTTTTGGCAAAACCACACCCATAGCAAACCACTGGTTTGGTATGCTTAAGTGACTTAAATAAGTCACTTAATTACCACAGTGATTTGCTTAAAGACTGCTGCAAAAAGATTGTAAAATCAGCTCAGCCACATAACCAACCTGTTTTACAAATGTTCCGAGTTACAACCATGATGGGAAGGCTTCATTAAGGTTGTAACTTGAGGACTATGTACACAGTATGTGAACATGCAAAGGATCATAAGCTAAAATTCCAGAAAGATGCCTTACACATTTAGAGAGGACCACTGCTGCCTAATACTGCAAAGATTCCTCGATTAAAGAAAGAGGTTCAAGAGTTATGTGAAGGCACACATACTTGGCATGTGGAAGTCAGAGAATTGGCATCTCTATTGTAGTTAAAAGGATTTCAGGTACGTGTGACAGAAAAAACTGTTTTGCCTAAAAGGTTCAGGGAATAACAACCCTGCCAGCCAAGGAGATGTTTTTCTAAGCTTTCTACTAACAGGGAAATCCTGCCACATCCAACTTGTCAATGAAGTTTCTGAGCACAACTTCATTTTATGCCAAATGAGGGCCATTCATTGACACTTTTGAACTTTGGTGCTGGAGAAGACTCTTGAGAAGACAGCAGAGAGCCAAGAAAACCAACAAATGGATCATCAAACAAATCAACGCAGAGTTCTCAGTTGAGACACAAATATCTAGGTTCAAATTGTCCTGCTTCGGGCACATGACTGCAAAGACTAGCTCTCTGGAAAAGGAACGATCAGGCTGACGATGGATTGTCATGGAAAAAATCTATGTGGTCACTAAGAGCTGACAATGACTCGATGGTTCATAATCAATCAAATGGCTATTCCATATCCGTCTTGCCACTGTCCATGTGAATTGGGAATTCAGGATGGGTGCTGCTGAAATGGGCTTTTGGGGATGACTGCTCACTGGTACTTTTTCATCCACGCCTTGCTCTATCCATGGGGAGTGGCTGGGGAATTCTGGGAGATGAAGTTCATACTTCTTAAAGTTGTCAAAGTTGAGAAACACTGGACTAGAACAGTGGTTCTTAACCTTTTTTGAGTCACGGGAATCAACCTTTTTGATTCCCTTTAAGAATCTGATGAAAGCTATGGATCCCTTCTCCAGAAATGTATGCACGTTGTTTCATTGAAATTTGATTGCCTCATACATATATGAAACACACAAAGTCTGAATAAAGTAAAGAATCTTAACAAAAAACTAATTTATATTTTTCTGACCCTCACGGACCCCCTGAAAGCCTTAGAGGTCCAAGAACCCCAGGTTAAAAACCCTTGGACTAGAAGGACTCCAAAAAGATAAAAAAACACCAAGGACCTGCAGGAAAAATATTAACTGAAACCAGTAAATGACTTGCAAGATTTGTGCTCTGCCTTGACATTATGTCATCCTTGTCAAAGGATCATCTCCAGAAATGATGGGAGTTGTAACATGAGTGGTTAAGAGGCTGGACTTGTTGGCTGGAAGGTCAGCAGCCCGAGACCCAAGTGGTGCCAGGTAACGGGGTGAGCTCCTGTTACTTGCTCCAGATCCTGCCAACCTAGCAGTTCTAAAGCATGTAAAAATGCAAGCAGATAAATAGGTACCATCTTTGGTGGGAAAGTAACAGCATCTGTGCGCCTCAGCATAGTCATGCTGGCCACATGACCCCGGAGGCATCTTTGGACAACACTGGCTCTTTGGCTGTGAAAAGGAGATGAGCGCCGCCCCCTAGAGTCAGATACGACTGGCATGGGAAATCGCTACCTTTTTAAAAGGAAATTTCTGTAACTCCATACCAAAATCAGATTATTAGATGCATTTGAACACAACATGTACTAAACCATTCCATGAAATTAATTTATAAATAGATGTATAACTCAATGGAATAGGAAAAAATAACCTTTGACAACTTTTATGATGCATATTAGTATTTCAAAGAATAACAGACCACTAAGAGAAAAAATGTAGCTTACATAACATGAAATAAATCTGTAACACATATATTCTTAACCAACATAGCATGGAAAGGAACTCTTACTAATCCCAAACTGATTATTTTATCCTGTTGTAAAATATAGGATCTTGCAGAATGGCTCAGAAAAAGCATCAAAGCAAGATGATTTAAAACAGTCACAAAGTCCAATAAAGCAATGACATAAGAATATAAGACCAGGCTAACAAATGAAGGCCAAGATGCATTTTTTCCAACATCTGTGTCATCCATGTGCCTTCTTGGTGGCCATCTCAGACTTCTGGAACAATCTCCCACCTGAGATCCAAAGGATCCCTAGCTTTCCAGGAGGCTGTGAAGACCTGGCTCTTCCCCCAATCCAGGGAAGCTGTTTGATCTGGCACCTCGGGGTGGGGAGGATATGCTTTTAACATTTATTATGTAGTTGGTTACTTCATTTCTAGACTGCCCACCTCACTCAGAGAGGTACCCTGGGTGGTTTACAGTAAGATTAAAATATAAAATGCTAAGAAGTAAAAATAAAATTATTGATTGTTGCAGGGTGCCTAAGTATGTGAGAGGCATCCATATAAATGTAAATGAATTAATCCAATGGCCAACTCAATAGATTGAGTAATCTCACAAATTGGACATAAAAAGACAAACCACCTTTTATGGTTGTTTCCCAGCAGCTACTACTTAGAACATCCAAGGACTTCTACCTTGAAGTTTGGGTACAGCATTTGTTTTCAAAATCACAGCCAATAACAGCCCAACCATCTGTGATTTTTTTTAAAGATCTGTCCCCCTTTTTAAATATGGTTAGGAGACCTGCTTAAGAAAATTTAAGGTCCTTGGAGGACACAGGAGCACCTGTTTGGAGCAGGAAAGTAGTGTAACAACTCATATTCTACGTGTAGGATTCTAATAATGGTAGATCCTTGGCTAGCACACAGAGCAAAATGTTGGATTAAATGGACCACTGGATTGACCAGTAGGATTCTTCATGCATTCTTAAGATGTAGTTGAGCATCATGAGCCATCAGGCCAACACTAGAAGCTCACTATTTGGTAGCCGCAGAGATGACGAAGCCAGTACTGCAGGGACTTCCTTAAATAGATTCAGAGGCAGCATTTTAATGGACCATTTGTGGAAAAATCTTTTGACAAGTTGATGATGTTTTTTGCCATAATCAAATGGTTCAAAGTGCCACAGAATTCCACTTGGCTTTCCTGAACTTTGGGGAAATAACCAACCCAAAGTTTCAAGGACTTAAATGAATTCTTGTAAATCAATCGCTATGATTTAATGAATATCCTATGTTCTATTACTATAATTTTCAAATGAGTTTACATTAAGATGTAAATCTTTTGTGTTAGATTTACAGGATGAAGTTATTATGAATCTTTCTACATACTGGCTGTATATATCCACTTAGGATTTAAAAAGTTAACTCTTAAATATTATAAGCGTAAGAGTAGAAACCACGTTTGCATAAGAATAATCAGAAATAAGTAGTAACAGACAAGTTGTGGTAAAAGTTTCACATTAAAGTTTAAATCTATTTATAGGAAGTAGTTCTTACCAATTTTTCTCTTCTACTAACTTTTAGATTAGAATTAAATTAGATTTTTAAAA